>CM035426.1:170404077-170666577 GCA_020310875.1 Ceratopteris richardii
CCTGCCATCCACTGTTTTGTCCATAACTTGAAGATATGTTGTCAGATTCAAGTGAGGACACTACCAATAGATGCGTCTCATCGAGAGCTTCAAAAGAAACCCACTATTGCCCATATTTGGAGTTCTGAGCTGGGAGAAACATTCGAATTTGTGTTTACTGCTGTAAGTGGTATCGCGGCAGAAACTTTCAGAGATTAAGTGAGTTGGAGAGGTAGTTTAGTCTTTTCTCTTATATTTTAGCTGAACCACTTCATTTTCGATCACATGTGCACATGTCCTCATACACTTGGTTAGGTCGGTTCTTCGGATTGATAATTAAGCGTGTGTCAATCCACCACTATATGTACTTGTGTGGCAAATGAGATTTAGTCGACTTAGGTACACACGTTTTTGGCGTCGTTGCCAGGGAACACACTCAACCAAGATGCCTTCGTGATGGTTATAGCTCTGGAGTGAAGGAGTCGTACTTGTAGAAGTGAATTTGCTCAGTGGCAAGTAGTCAGACACTTCAGCACTTGTTACTTCACATCCCGGAGGTGTGTGTAATGAGTTTTTAGGTTTAGGTTTAGGAGGGGAGGAGAGAACGAAGAGTTAGGGTTAGGTCAAGGAGAGAAGTGGAGAAGGAGTAAGTTGAAAATACCAAGCAAAATACCAAAAATTTTTCCAAGTTAGTGTAGGTTAGGCTTCAGTCCTCAGAAACTATAAAATCCAAAAAAAGTAGTTCATTTGACACTTGCTCAGAAAGTGGTATCGCTTGCAGATAGCGACCGGTATCACCTGAGTGGTATTGTGCAATACTAGCCCTCAAAGCTACCTAGTGAGCTCAAGACTTAAGCAAGGTATCCCAAAGGTAAGCTACATTAAGAGGTTAACATCAAAAGTTTCTTGAAACCACAGATTCATGTGATTAAAGATGCCTTTGGTATCGCAGGGTGGAATAGAGAGATTTAAGAGAATTTTTGAGTGAAACAGAGGTGAGGAGTGAAGAGGAGTGAGAGAGGAACTAGAGGGTGCAAAATTTTTTGTGTTTGAAATGATTTTGGCTGTAGTATCGTGATCGGTTGAGTTTTGGTATTGCGATACCAAAATTCCCTAGTATCACAATACTCGTTGAAGTATTGTATCGTCGCATACCACTTGAGGTATCGCGATACCACTTGTGGTATCGTATCGTCAAGTTGGTATCGCGATCACAATCTACCAGTGGTATTGTATCGTGGTCCACTGGGTATCGTATCGTCCCGGTCACAGTATCATGTCATTGATCAAGCGGTATCGTATCGTCGATCGAGTGGTACCGTATCGCATGCAAATCCAATATCGTATCATTGACTCTCTTGGTATCGTATCGTGACCGAACTTTAGTATCATATCATGTGGAACGGGAGTATCAAATCGTGCAAAACTCAAGTATCGTATCATGCATTGTTGCGGTATCGTATCGCAACGGTGCACTGGTATCGTATCATGAGGATATCTAGTATCGTATCGTGACTAATATTAGTATCATATCATTGAAATTCCAGTATCGTATCATGCACTGTAGCAGTATCGTATCGTGCATTTAGGTGGTATCGTATCGCATGAGCACATAGTATCGTATCGTGTAGAGCACTGGTATCGTATCGTGTGAAAAGCGGTATCGTATCACTCAATTCTCTGGTATCGTATCATCGACTGCCTGAGTATCGTATCGTCGATAAACTGGTATCGCCAAGTGCAGTATCGCTAGAGTGTTATCGTTGGTATTTTCCTAAACATTTTGAACAATTTGAAGGGCAAAATTTGAGGTAATTGAGGAGATAGTTAGGGAATAGAGAGGAACCAAAATAGCCCCAGGAGGGTGGATGAACTTGAGGTCAGGAAGGGTGCTAAGTAGCCGGAGAAGTGTTATATCATCGGTAGGAAGTACAACTCAGGTCAGTGGCTGCTCTACCTATTCTGACACCTCTAGTGATTCAGAGGAGGAGATACCCATGGCTTCAGAAGACATGCAAGGTCTTGTTCCCATGAGAAACTTCATGTCCACGGTGGAGGGGGAATACCATACCTCTCTACAATATGTATCTACTAATTCCCAAGAGATTTCCATCTATGTGGATGGTTTAAATAGATCAGTTGCCAGGATGGTAACTTCCTCCTATTCCACAATCGTGCCCAGACCAGTCATCAAGTATGAAGGAGGATCATACATGGATAAGTTGGGTCACATCTACGTGGTGACAGAACACCTAGACCGGATCAATGAGAGAGGAGAGTTAGAGGGACAAGAAAATTTAGGGAGACCGGACCCTGAAGAGTTGGTAACCACTCCCAGGGGCAAATCAATAGTAACTCAAATCTTGAAAGGGGATTTGATACCTGAAGATGATTACTTACTGGAGGTCTACTTGATCCATGGATCAGATTTATTACTCCAAACGGATTCACCCACACAAGGACGGGAAGAAAGCCTGATGACTTTCTACGAGTTAAAGGATCCTGAAGACGAGTCTAGAGTCACATACCTAGAAAAGAACCAGAGAAGGTATTGGCTTGTTGATGCCATAGATAGGGCTTGACTGAAGTATATGGGGTTGCTTGTATTCCCTCAGCGAGAGCAGGAAACTACCTCTCAGAACCCCTTCGGAACACAACAAGATTGATATCATACCATGTCAGGACAAATGAGCCATCGGAGTGTTCCAAACCGAACCCATGTGCAATTCAGAATGCCAGGACTACAAACACACCCAGGATTACGCAATCAATACCGGCCACCAGTGAGACCAAGACCACCACTAGGAGTGCAACCCAAAATGCATCCAATCAGACTAGCAATTCCTGTAATGCCAACCAGAGCCCATAAGAAGATTGAGACGGATTCAAGTGGCTAAGTGTATGAGAAATCATTATGACAGGTTAGGAGAACCTTACGACTACATAGCTGAATTTAAACAAGTTTTAAGAGCTGAACAAGTGGATGATTTCTTTGTGCAATATGAGTCCTTTGGACTCACTCTCACAGGAACGGCCTTGACTTGGTTTCAGCCATTAGATCCCAATCAATTTGGAGATATTGAACAATTCTTTCAAGAGTTCATAGGGGAATTCACTAAGAGAGGGATTAAACACAATTCTTCATCATTAATCCATAGCTTCAAACAAAACCCCAATGAAACAGTGAAAACAGCTGCCCGAAGATTCAATCAATATGTCAACAGAGGCGTAGTGGCAAAAAGACTTACTCAGCAAAAGATGATATCATTATTCTTGGATGGACTAACGAACAGAACCCTAAGAGCTTTCGTCTATGTAAAGAGGCTACATATATTGAATGAATGTCTTCAAGAGTGTATTGACCTAGAGGACAACCTAGCAGATGATCTCAAAAGTACACCCAGTCCTACAAAATCAGAAGATGCGAGAAGCACAGTAACGTCTAACTCTAGTAACGTAGAAGAGTTAGCTGAGCTAGTAGCCAACAAGTTAGGAGTCCATGGACAGAGAAACTACCCGCATCCATCACTAAGAATACCCATGTTACGAAGATGAAGCCTATGTGGTGGTGATCTCCCCATGTGTGCACGAGGAGGAACAAGTGTGCCTCAAGATTGCCCTGATAATGGGCATCCACATCAAGGAACCGCTTTGTATTGCCACATGGAACAGAAATACGCCAACCACATGGAACAGAAATACACCAACCACACCATGGAGAATTGCCCATTCAATAGGTAGACATGAATTGTAAATCAACCTTAGTATCGGCCATATGGATACCCACCTAGAGAGCCAGGTAGGGAGATTCCCAGGTATAATCCCTATCCAAGACCACTAGGAGCACCTAGGCCATATGAGCAAGGACAATATACACAACCTCAGCTAGTGTTAGGACCACAACCGCCACTTCCTCAACACGTAGTACTTGTCAAATATGCTCAACCAGAGGAAAACTTAGAAAGAGCCATAGTGCCAGCATTGCCTCTGGCCAGTGCAGAATCAACGAACCCAGGATATGAGCAAACCCAAGGGGATTATTATCCCTACGACACCAGCCTGATTGAATATGAGCAAGCATATGATCTGTAATACTATGGATATGAGGGATATGACAACGTCTATGGAACAGAGGTGGCAACACTAATGTACAACGCACCTAAAGCACTTGTACCTATAAGACCACCCATTAGACCATCCGTGCCAAGAGGACCGTGTTATAGATGCAGAGGAGACCACTGTGAAGAGATGGATAGGTATGTGTTGAAGATGAAGAGGTGTTGCAAAATCTTTGCTCTACACCAGCCAAATGAACTCCAGGAGTAGATGGTGGGCCCTTTTAGCTTGCCAATGGATGTATTAGACACCCTATGTACCTTGGAAGATCATTCTCAAAAAGATAGATCAAAACAGATAAGTTGGAGTTAGCTCAGAGGTGAAAACTTGCTATTCTTGGTTGATACACCTGTCCAGTGTTTACATAATTCTCTGAGCACAGCAGCAATTAGATTAATTCCTCTTGGGGAAGGCTAGGTAGCTTAAAGAGCTAACTTTAGAGAGTAATCTCATCAAAAATAACAAACCACACACTGAGAATGACTTTTAACAAGTGATGACATCATCCCGATTTTCACGGGCTGCTACAGAAATAGACCAGTGAGCAGAAAAAGTAACATAACTCAAGATGTAAGAATCCAATGATCATGAAAATTTGTATGCTTATATTAGACAGTAAGCTGAATCCAACAAGTTTAAAATCACTGAATTTGGATGAGTAAACACTGAGAAATGACTCTGACAAGATGACTGAAAAAGTCGGGTACCTGACAGAGAAGTGAAGATGAACATACCCTGTTGACTTCAAATGAACATAACTGAAGATTCCAACATCCAAATGACATGAAAATTTGTGAGCATATATTAGCTTTATAGAGCTAACTTTACCAAGTTAAATCACTGAAAATGATGAACCAAGTGCAGAGAAACAATCTCTGCAAGCTGACTGAGAAAAACTGAAGTAATGGCAGTGAGTAGTACACATCACAACAACATGGAAAGATGACCTCAAATAATCATAAAAATGAAACTATATTGCTTGTACAATACAATGACTTACTGATACATATGTGTGCTTTATAATCACACCTTGAAATGGCATAAAGCTCAGCTCTTGGAGGTCTTCACATAGGTCTCTCTAACCACGACTAAAACTGCCATCTATTTATAGTTGAGTTTGGGAGGCTAACTTCCCTCAATCACTCTCCAATCAATCAATGATTGATTTGATTCTCTACCTACCACAAATCACGAATTCGTGGCTCCTCTTTCCATTCTTGATCATGTGGGCTCAACCACTTAAGATTCTCTTACTTTTACATTAAGTAAACTCTTCAAAAGTTACAAGAGGTAGTTCACAAGTGAACTTTACATAGTCTTCATTTTAAGGCTTTTTCTAAGACTTTGTGAGACTCAAGCCAATACTTAGGCTTGTCATAGACTTGCTCCAACAGCTCCCCCTCAAGCCAAGTATGCTTGAGGTCTTCAATCTTCCAAGATTACCTGCAAACCAATCATAGCCTTGAATTTGCAAAGCTTTGTACCATCCAATGCTTTAGTTAGAATATCTGCACATTGTTGATGAGTGGACACATATGATATTTGAATCTCTTTGCTTAGGATCTTCTCTCGTACATAATGATAATGAACTTCAATATGTTTAGTCCTTGCATGAAAAATAGGATTAGCAGCCAAGTGAATAGAACTCATATTGTCACCAAAAATAGTTGGAGTTTCGAACTCCAATCCAAGATCTTTGAACAATGTCTTCATCCACATAGCTTCTTGTGTAGCTATGGCAAGACCTCTATATTCAGCTTCAGTAGAAGAGAGAGCAACTGTGGGTTGCTTCTTGGATGACCATGAAATAAGCTTTGAACCTGCAAAGGTAAGATAACCTGAAGTGCTCCTTCTATCTTCCTTGGAGCCAGCCCAATCTGCATCAGAAAATAGCTTCAAACCTAAATCAGATACATAAGGATAGTAAAGTCCTTCATTTATGGTTCCTTTGAGATATTTGAGTATCCTTTTGGCAGCATCCATATGTGGTTTCCTTGGTGTGTGCATAAATTGGCTTAGCACACTCACACTGTAACATATATCTACTCTTGTCAATGTGGCATAGTTGAGACTACCCACTAGACTTTGATATGATGTGATGTCCTCTATGAGTTCACCTTCATGTGAGCTCAATTTGTGATTAACCTCCATTGGAGTACCTGCAATCTTACAATCTTGCATCTTGAATTTTGCCAACATGTCCTTAATGTACTTTCTTTGAGTGAGAAACAAACCATGATCTTTGTAGACAACTTCCAAACCTAGGAAGTAGGTAAGTGAACCCAAATCACTTATCTTGAACTCTTCTGTCATCTGATCTTTGATCTTCTTCATACCATCTGCATCATTTCCTGTCAATATAATATCATCTACATATACACATAGGTAGATGACCTCGGAATTACTCTTTTTAATAAAGAGTGAAGGATCGGCTTTGCTCGGTTGAAAGCCTTTGTCCTGCAAGAATGAAACAAGCCTGAAATTCCAAGCTCTTGGAGCTTGCTTGAGACCATACAATGCTTTGTTAAGTTTACACACATAATTAGGATAAACTTGATTCTCAAAACCAGGTGGTTGTGCCATATATACCTCTTCTGTTATCCAACCATTCAAGAATGCATTCTTCACATCTAGTTGAAGTATCTTCCAATTCTTGGAAGAGGCAATACTAAGCAAAACCCTAATAGTAGGCATCTTTGCCACAGGAGAGAGAATGTCTCCTCATAATCAATTCCCTGAGTTTGTGCAAAGCCTTTTGCTACAAGCCTTGCCTTATACCTGTTAATGGAACCATCAGAATTCTTCTTGAGTTTATAGACCCATCTTGAGCCTATTACCTTCATGGATGAAGTCTTGGGCACCAAATCCCAAGTGTTGTTTTCCTCGAGTGCTTCAATCTCTTCCTTCATTGCATGCTTCCATTCTGTTTTTGCTTTGGCCTCTTCAAATGATGATGGCTCCTCTTGGTTTATGTCCTGTGCTATGTAGATAGAATGTTTAGTTACTAATGAGGTGTCAAACCCATACCTTTCTGGTTTTTTCTTTTCCCTCATAGATCTTCTTAAGCCATGATGTGATGATTCTGCCTCATGTCCAAGTTCCTGCAATTTTGCTTTACCTTTAGACTTCCATGCTTTGATCTTTTCCATCTGACATTCTTCATCATCCTCTGAGGTGTCTTGTTCTTCAATCTTTGATTGTTCTCTACCAAGCTTTGGAAAATCTTCTTCAAGATCATATGGTAAATTGATCTTCCTGCATGAATCTTCATACCATGAATTGTTCTCATCAAAAACTACATCTCTGCTTACCAAGAATCCTTTGTTGGTAGGGTTGTATAACCTGTAGCCCTTTTGATTGTTGTCATATCCAATAAATACACACCTTTCTGCTTTTGGATCCATCTTGCCTCTAACCTGTGAAGGAACATGAGCAAAAGCAATACATCCAAAAATTTTACAATGATCTAAGCTTGGTCTTCTTCCATTCCAAGCCTCATATGGAGTCATCCCATCAAGGGATTTTGAAGGCAACCTGTTAATCAAGTAAGTGGCTGTAGATACAGCCTCAGCCCATAAGTAATTAGGTAAATGCTTTTCATTTAACATAGACCTTGCAGCTTCAACAATTGTCCTATTCCTCCTTTCTGCCACTCCATTTTGCTCAGGAGTGTACCTTGTAGTTACCTCTCTTTTGATTCCTCTTTCTTGATGAAAAGAATCAAAATCATGGGAGAAGTATTCTCCCCCTCCGTCTGACCTTAGCCTTTTTAGTGATTTACCTGTTTGATTCTCCACAAGAGCCAAATATCTTTTGAAACATGAAAAAACTTCATCTTTGTGTTTCATAAAGAATAGGATAGTCCATCTGCTACAATCATCAATAAAGGAAACATAATACCTTGATCCTGATATTGAAGCTTCCTTGCTTGGTCCCCATACATCTGTATGAACCAACTCCAAGAGATCTCCATGCATATAACCTTTCTTCATGAATGGTAACCTGTGAGATTTTCCAAACTGACATGCACTACACTTATAAATCATATGTTGTTTTGACAAGTTAGGGAGTCCAAGTACACTTTGGTCCCTGCAAATTTGCTTTAATGACCTTTCACCAATATGTGCTAACCTTTTGTGCCATACTTCCAATTCTGTGAGTGTCTGACTACCATAATTAAAGAGAGCAATGTTTCTAGTGTCCTGTAATTCAAATGTGAACAATCTACCTGTCTTTTCACCTTTTGCAATTCTTCTGAATCCTTGACTTAGATCTTCAACAAATGCTCCTGCCTTTGTGAACCTGACTTGCAACCCTTTCTCTACTATCTGCCCAACACTTATCAAATTCTTTGTAATGGTAGGGACATAGAGTACCTTACTGAGTAGGTTGATGTTTCCATCAGGTGCTTTGACATTGCCTATTTTCTCCACAGGATGTTTTGTATCATCTCCTGTTTGTACCTCATGCTTATTCCTTGGATCTTCTAAATCTGATAGGAGTGCCACATTTCCTGCCACATGATTTGAACAACCTGAATCTATGTAGAAAATATGCTCATCAGATTTACCTTGTGGCATAGCCATGTTCATGATCAATAATGAATCCTCTTTGTTTGAGTCTTCTGTGTAGTTATTGTAGTCTCTCCTTCCTTTGTAGCCTCCTTGATAGTTTGAATGATTGTAGTTGTTGTAGTTGCCATGGTAGTTGTTGAACCTTCCTCTTGAGTAGCCATAACTTCCTCTATTGTATCCTCTGCCTCTTTGATTCCTGGAATTCCTAAAGCAATTTTCAGTTGTATGATTAGTTAATCCACAAATAGAACATGAGTTGGAGTCTTGGGATCTCCCCCTGCCTTGTCTACCTCCTCTTCCTCTACCTCTGCCATGTCTTCCTCTACCTGCATAGTTAGCTTGATATGTACCTGCTTCATCATCCACTTTCTTTGCCTTTCCTTTGTTATCTTTAGACTTGCTTTTATCCGTGTATAAAGCTGAAGATTGATTACCTTTAAAGATTTCTCCATTTTTGATAAGCTTTGCCTCTTGAGTAAGTAATTGTCCAATGAGTGTGTTGAAATCAGGTACATGCATGTCCATGTACAAATCCATAGCTGTGGTGAATGCTTCCCACTTGTCATCTGCCTTCAAGCCATTGATGACCTGCCTTACAATTTGCTCTTCATCTATTACCTCTCCAATGCTTCCCAACTGATCTGCTATGTCCTTGAGCTTTGTGACAAAATCAGTCACATTTTGTTTGGGAGACTTCTTGAGAGTTGTGAAATCCAGCCATAGTTGATGCTTCCTAGCTTTAGTACTTGAAGCAAAGAAAGCTTCAAGTGCATCCCACACTTCCTGAGATGTCTTACAACTTCTAATGTGAGGCAACAAAAAAACTGACATAGAGTTGAGGAGATAAGACCTTGCAAGTGCATCCTTGGAGCACCATGTGCTCAATCTTTCTTTCTCTTCTTGTGTTGGTTGACTTTTGTTCCTGAAACTTGGCATAACTTCATCTCCAGCCACATAACCATATAAACTTCTACCTTGGAGATAAGCTTCCATTCTTAATGACCAAGCTGAGTAGTTACCTCTGTCCAATTTGTCAATTGATGAAGGAAATCCATCTGCCATGTTGTCCAACCTTGCTCTGATACCACTGTGAAGAGATGGATAGGTATGTGTTGAAGATGAAGAGGTGTTGCAAAATCTTTGCTCTACACGAGCCAAATGAACTCCAGGAGTAGATGGTGGGCCCTTTTAGCTTGCCAATGGATGTATTAGACACCCTATGTACCTTGGAAGATCACTCTCAAAAAGATAGATCAAAACAGATAAGTTGGAGTTAGCTCAGAGGTGAAAACTTGCTATTCTTGGTTGATACACCTGTCCAGTGTTTTACATAATTCTCTGAGCACAGCAGCAATTAGATTAATTCCTCTTGGGGAAGGCTAGGTAGCTTAAAGAGCTAACTTTAGAGAGTAATCTCATCAAAAATAACAAGCCACACACTGAGAATGACTTTTAACAAGTGATGACATCATCCCGATTTTCACGGGCTGCTACAGAAATAGACCAGTGAGCAGAAAAAGTAACATAACTCAAGATGTAAGAATCCAATGATCATGAAAATTTGTATGCTTATATTAGACAGTAAGCTGAATCCAACACGCTTAAAATCACTGAATTTGGATGAGTAAACACTGAGAAATGACTCTGACAAGATGACTGAAAAAGTCGGGTACCTGACAGAGAAGTGAAGATGAACATACCCTGTTGACTTCAAATGAACATAACTGAAGATTCCAACATCCAAATGACATGAAAATTTTTGAGCATATATTAGCCTTATAGAGCTAACTTTACCAAGTTAAATCACTGAAAATGATGAGCCAAGTGCAGAGAAACAATCTCTGCAAGCTGACTGCGAAAAACTGAAGTAATGGCAGTGAGTAGTACACATCACAACAACATGGAAAGATGACCTCAAATAATCATAAAAATGAAACTATATTGCTTGTACAATACAATGACTTACTGATACATATGTGTGCTTTGTAATCACACCTTGAAATGGCATAAAGCTCAGCTCTTGGAGGTCTTCACATAGGTCTCTCTAACCACGACTAAAACTGCCATCTATTTATAGTTGAGTTTGGGAGGCTAACTTCCCTCAATCACTCTCCAATCAATCAATGATTGATTTGATTCTCTACCTACCACAAATCACGAATTCGTGGCTCCTCTTTCCATTCTTGATCATGTGGGCTCAACCACTTAAGATTCTCTTACTTTTACATTAAGTAAACTCTTCAAAAGTTACAAGAGGTAGTTCACAAGTGAACTTTACATAGTCTTCATTTTAAGGCTTTTTCTAAGACTTTGTGAGACTCAAGCCAATACTTAGGCTTGTCATAGACTTGCTCCAACAACCACTTTATTAGAGAATGTACGAGAACATACAACCTACCACCCCCTAGGGCTTGGGAAGGGTATTGCAATGATTGTGGAAAGGAACATCTCTTTAGAGATTGCCGGAAAAACCCCAATAAGGCTCAAGACACTGCACCAATCAACGTAATAGAAGTAATAGAAGCTTCAGGAAGTGTTGAAGCTCAAGGTCAAGGACAAGCGTAATAAGTGCATCAGAGAAGTGGACACACAAGAAGAGAGGAGCACATAGGGAGCTTTAAGAAGTGTATGTCAAATTTTCATAAGAAATCCCTACAAAATAGTGATTTTCATCACTAGAAACCATTATAAATATCATTTCACCTTCTTTTAGCTCTATTTTATGCAAGCTGAGGAGTCCTTGAGCTTGAGGAGCATTAGAAGTATGATCCTACCAATTTTCATAATTTTTAGACTTCGTTTGAGCCCTCAAATAAGCCCTGGAACCTAATTTTTAACTAGGCTGGACACTAGGTCTGGACAAGGCCAAAACTAGTCCAAAAACTATAAATAGAGCTAGAGAGCTCACTTTTGGGGGTTAGCTTGTTAGAGAACAGAGCTTTTGTAAGAGAGCTCTTTTGGTAATAGAAGCTTTCCATTGTTCCTCTCTTTGATCTTACCTTGTGCGCATGTGTGTATGTGTGTGCATGCTAGTGTGCTTTCACTCATGCACCTGTGCCTTCACTCGCTCAAGGTCTTCATACCGGTCCTCACGTCTCTACGGATTGACAAGTAAAGGAGGTGGTGCTTATGCTTGAGCTACACCAAATTTTGGCACTGTTGCCGAGGAGAGAGCTTCGAGGATGAGCGTTCTGATGGTAAGATCGTAGATTTGCAACGTTGGAAGGTAAAAAAACTATCATTTCTGTTCATTTTTTTATTTTTCTTCTTCATCTTCATCATCATTACCATGACCATCTCCATCTTCTTCCATCTTCATCTTCATAGAAATTTCTTGTTTTTTAGTGCATTTTCACCATTTTCACACCATTTTTCATGCATTATTGTGTGAGAAGGAGTTAGGACAGCAAGCGCCTCTGTTTTTTCATGCTTTTTTGCACATATGGAGCTCACCATTGCTCGGCGCTCAAAAATTTGAATTTCCCACCAAAAACACAATTTTGATTGAAAATCCTGATTTTCATAAAATTCAACTTTTTTCAAAAAAATACGATTTTCTATTTCCTACCTAAAAGCTTTTTGAAAAGAACACGATTCTAGGGTCATTCTCAGAATCACCATTCTCTGATTGTGCTCAAAATTGCAATTCTCTAAATTTCTCAAAAACACGATTACGAGAAGACAAGATTTTCCGTGGGCTCAAAATCGCGATTTTCACAAATCACAATTTTCAGCCAAAAACACGATTTTGTGAAAACACGCTTCCGTGGCTCCAAAATTGCAATTTTCAAAAACACGATTTTCATCCAAAATTGCAATTTTCACAATTTTCAGAAAACACGATTTTCATTAAAGTACAAAATTGCGATTTTCAAGAATACGATTTTCAAAATTGCGATTTTCTGGTCATTCTCAAAATCGCGATTTTCAGGCCAAAAACACGATTTTGACCATGTTGCTGCAGACCAATCACCAATTGAAGGCTTGGAAGATTAAAGGATGAAGGAAGAATCAATTCTTAAAGTTTGGAAGAAGATTACATTCAGAGGATAAGAGAAGTGTACACATATGTACATTAGCATAGTCATAGATGACTTAGATCTTTTGTTCAGTAAGAATCATGTACAAATTTATCTATAAATACTTTGAGAAAAGTCGGGGCAAGTATGAGAGCATATGTGACAATAGTTAGAAGCCAAGAATGAGGAAGTTAGATGTCATGAGATAGAGGAAAAGTTAGTTGAGTTAGCTCTCATCACTCAACTGTAAATTTTCCTGAGTAATTGAAAATTTTTGCGCCCGATGTTTCTGTGTGTTCTCCTTCCACAGTAGATTAATTGTGAAATGCTTTTGTACAAGTCTAAGTTGAGAGTTGCTTGACCTCTGTGCAAAGTTTTAGTTTCCAATTGTAATCAGGCTGAGTGAATTAAGTGTAGGAACATTCATATGTGAAGTATGTTCACTGGTTCCTAAAACAGGCGCAGATTTCGAAGTTAATGTTTTGATCATTTCTCCTAGCACAGTTTAAAGTTTTGCATGAGTGAGGGCTTAATCTTTAAGTTGGAAGATAAGCTACTCATGTCTAGAAGCATTTTGGAAAACGGGTTCTATTCAAGGAGAACCAAGTCTTAAAAGTTACAGGTGTAAAATCGACTGTTCTGAATGACAGTTTCTGGCATAGGTAACTTGAGAAGTTGATTTCTCAAGTTATACTTAATCTTTTGAAGTAATTCAACTTGGAGGAGATGCGCAATCTCTAGGAGATACTTCGTACAAAGTTTCATAAAAAACTTTACAGATTTGATAAGTCAATGTGGAGAAATAGTGCAGCAGACTTTTCTGTGTTTCATCTTCTTCACAGATTTGTTAACCTTTTGATAGTTAGTAATTGATCCTCTAAATTAGTGAAAGGTTTTGACTTATTCTTGGTATAGAGGTGTTCTAATCACAAGAATAAGTTGTTCTTTTGGAGATTAACACTCTCCATCAGTGGTATCAGAGCAGGAGATATCAAATTGAGGAAAGGAGGATCCCGACTGCTGCAGATTCAAGAAATTCAACACTTGAAGGACTAAGAAGTGAAAGCTTGGAGTCAAAGCTCGAGGAGAAGACTATTTGACATCAAGAAAGGCAAAAGGAGTTCAATTCGAAGTAAAGGTACATACATTGTTTGTAAAGCTTGAAGATTTCAATACACAGGTGGACACAAGATGGGAGAAAGCTTGCAGATTGATAAGCTAGATAGGGAGAACTATCCAGCATGGTCCATGAGGATGGAAGCACACCTCATGAGCAAAGATCTTATATCATTTATTACAGGAGATGAAGAAAAACCTGAGTTTGCAGATCCAAGTATTCCTACTAGGGAAGAGCTTGCAATGTTGAAGACTTGGATGAGAAAGGATGCTCAAGCAAGGAGTATCATCTACATGGCTGTAAATGATTACCTTCTACCTCACATCAGAGGTTTGGAAAGTGCCACAGATGTTTGGAATGCCTTGGAAGAGCATTTCCAAAATACTACTAAGTCAAGGAAGTCCTCACTATGGGCTGAGTTCACAACCTTCAAGAAGAAGAGCTCACAATCAATTTCAGATTATGTGGCAAGGATGAAAGATATTGCAGATAGCTTGGGAGCAGTGGATGAAGACATTGAAGAAGAAAAGTTGGTAAGACAAATACTTACAGGTTTGAGAGGAGATGAGAAGTGGAAGCCTTTTATATTGTCCATAGAATTGTCACTTGATCACTTTACTCCTGATCTTAATCAATTGCTAGGACACATGCTAACCTTTGAGCAGGATCTTAAAGGAGACAATGATAGAAGTACAAGTCAAGCTATGTACTCTAAGGACAAGAAAAAGAATGGCAAGGGAAAGCAATCAAATGATGATGAAGGGAATTCAAATCAAGCTAATTTCACAAAAGGGAAGACAAATTTCAGAGGTAAAGGAAGAGGAGGTAAGAACAAAGATAATGCTAAAGCTTGTTGGATTTGTGGCAGAACAAATCATTTGGCAAATGATTGTTGGTATAACAATCAAAATGGTGGAAACAATAATCAGAATTATAGTCAAAGAGGTAGAGGAGGCAGAAACCAAAGAGGCAATTTCAGAGGAAGAGGAGGTAGGACATCATATGGTAGAGGAGGTGGAAGAAACTTCCAATCTCAGTCCTACAACAATAATTATTACAATTATGCATCAGATCAGAAGGATGACATGACTCTTATCTTGAATGCAACTCATGAATCAATGGGAGAAGATCAAAGAGTGTTTTATATTGACTCAGGGTGCAGCAACCATCTGAGTGGGAATCTATCCTTGATGACTGATATGGAAGCAAGGGTGAATGGACATACAGTTCAGACAGGTGACAATACCAAACATAAAGTGGAGAGCATTGGATCAGTGAAGGCAAAGAGTGGAAGTACACTTCTGAGCAAGGTACTTTATGTTCCTACTATTCCTAAAAATCTGATAAGTGTAGGGCAAATTGTGGAGAAAGGATATGAGGTAAGATTCACAAATGATGGTGTTTATGTACAAGATCCAAATCAGGGATATAGAAACATAATTGCAGGTAAAAAGGAAGGAAGATTGTTCACTCTCAAAGTCCAAGGTAATGTGGGACATGCATTATTTACCTATGGAGGTCAAAAGGTGTCTGAATTAGACCTATGGCATAAAAGGCTAGGTCATTTCAATGAGAGAGCTATAAAGGAGATGTCAAAGAATCAGATAGTGCTTGGATTGCCAAACATTGAAGGGCAACATATGGTGTACAAGTGTGAAGCTTGTCAATTAGGTAAAGCACATAAGAGTTCTTACAACAAATCAGGGTACAAGTATTCAAATAAGCTTGAATTGGTTCATACAGATGTATGGGGTCCCTCAAGGGACTATAGCATAAATGGATCCAGATATTATGTGTTGTTTGTTGATGATGCAACCAGGTGGATTACTTTGTATGTAATCAAGGATAAATCAGAAGTTTTCAAGACATTCAAACATTTTCATGCTTATGCAGAAAGGATCACAGGGCAAAAGCTCAAGAGGTTAAGATCAGATGGAGGGGGAGAGTATTTCTCTAAAGAGTTTGATGATTATTTGTGGAATGCAGGTATCAAAAGAGAAGTAACTTGTAGGTACTCCCCTCAACAGAATGGAGTAGCAGAAAGGAGGAATAGGACTCTTGTAGAGTTTGCAAGAGCCATGATGAAGGAAAAGAATTGTCCAAATTACTTATGGGCAGAAGCCATTAACACTGCAACATATCTTGTGAATAGGTTGCCTTGCAAAGCTTTGGATGGAGGAACCCCTTATGAAGCATGGTGGGGTAAGAAGCCTAGTCTTGATCATTGTAAAGTATTTGGATGTATTGCATATGCTTATGTTCCTTCACAATTAAGACATAAGCTAGAACCAAAAGCAGAGAAGTATGTGTTTATTGGATATGATGATAGACAGATGGGTTACAGGTTGTGGAGTCCATCCACAAAGCAATTTCTTGTTACTAAAGATGTGACATTTGATGAGCAAAACATGTGGTATACAGGATCACCAAATGAGTTTGCAGGTGTTGAAGAGATACAAAGAAAAGGAAAGGCAAAGGTAAAAGTATGTGAAGAAATTGTTGATGAAGTTGACTCTAGAAGTAGAGTGCAGGATCATGTAGAAGAAGGGCCAAGATTTGATCCAGAGTCAAATGAGGCTGAAACTTCAAGAAGTGCAGAAATCAGAAGATCTACAAGGGAAAGGAAAGAACCTATAAGGTATAGTTATGATACATCTTTCCTAACAACAAAAGATTATGCTTACATTGTGAAAACAGAAGAAGATCCAACCACTTATGAAGAAGCCAAAGGTAAACAGAATTGGGAGAAGGCAATGCAGGAAGAGTATGATGCTCTACTTGAAAATGAAACTTGGGAACTAGTACCAAGACCAAAGAATCAGAAGGTCATTGGATGTAAGTGGGTATATAAAACAAAAAGGTTTGCAGATGGTAAAGTGTCTAGATATAAGGCTAGACTTGTGGTCAAAGGTTATGCCCAAACTTATGGGGTAGATTATGATGAAACCTTTAGTCCTGTTGCTAAGATGTCTACAATTAGGACATTGATTGCTATTGCTGCTTGCAAGGGATGGAAATTATCACAATTGGATGTGAAAAATGCATTTCTAAATGGATACATTGCAGATGAAGTATATATGGAGCAACCAGAAGGCTTCATGGAATCAATTGGATCAGATTATGTGTGTAAGCTCAAGAGAGCTTTATATGGGTTGAAGCAAGCCCCAAGAGCTTGGAATTACAGATTGGTCAAGTTCTTGAATGAATGTGGATTTCAAGCATCAAAGGCAGATAGTAGCTTGCTAGTGAAGGCAAGTGAAAATGGATACATTTACATGTGCATTTATGTTGATGATATTATTGTTACAGGAACAGATGCTCAAGGAATCAATGAACTCAAAAGACAAATAGAGAAGGAGTTTAAGATAAGTGATTTGGGAAACTTATCTTATCTTCTAGGAATGCAGATTGTGTATACTCAACATGGAGTATATGTTTCACAAGAGAGATACTTGAAGAATCTTCTGGTCAAGTTTAACATGGAGGATTGCAAGACCTCAACCACACCATTGGAGGTAAATCATAAATTAAGCAGGTATGGAGGTGAAGAGTTCAATGATATGAAGAAATATCAGAGTTTGGTAGGTAGTTTAATCTATGCTACCTTGACAAGGCCAGATCTATCATATGCAGTAGGTGTGTTGTCACAATTTATGCATTGTCCAAAGAAGACTCATTGGATTGCAGCCCAAAGGGTACTCAGATATATCAAAGGAACCCTAAGTGAAGGTTTGTATTATGGTTTCACTTCTGACACAAGAATCAAAGTGTTTAGTGATGCAGATTGGGCAGGTGACTCAGATGATAGAAGGTCTACTCATGGGTATCTTTGTTATGTTGGAGATAAGCTAGTTTCTTGGTGTTCAAAGAAGCAACATACAGTTGCTTTATCATCCACAGAAGCTGAGTATAAAGGAATGGTAGAAGCTGCAAAGGAAGTGATATGGTTGAAGACCTTGATGAAAAGTTTTGAGATTGATCATAGTACTCCAATAATTTTTGGAGACAAATATGAGTTCTTTGTATTTGGCAGCTAACCCTGTTTTTCATGCCAGGACTAAGCATATAGAGATTCAGTATCATTTCTTGAGGGAAAAGGTACTAGATAAAGAGATTGAAGTGATGTACACTCCAACAAAAGAACAAGTGGCAGATATGATGACAAAGAGCTTGGATGGACCTAAGTTACAAAGGTTCAAAGACATGGCAAGTATAAAGAAGACAGAGAAAACCTCAATTGATGATTGAGGGGGAGTTGTTGGTGCAGACCAATCACCAATTGAAGGCTTGGAAGATTAAAGGATGAAGGAAGAATCAATTCTTAAAGTTTGGAAGAAGATTACATTCAGAGGATAAGAGAAGTGTACACATATGTACATTAGCATAGTCATAGATGACTTAGATCTTTTGTTCAGTAAGAATCATGTACAAATTTATCTATAAATACTTTGAGAAAATTCGGGGCAAGTATGAGAGCATATGTGACAATAGTTAGAAGCCAAGAATGAGGAAGTTAGATGTCATGAGATAGAGGAAAAGTTAGTTGAGTTAGCTCTCATCACTCAACTGTAAATTTTCCTGAGTAATTGAAAATTTTTGCGCCCGATGTTTCTGTGTGTTCTCCTTCCACAGTAGATTAATTGTGAAATGCTTTTGTACAAGTCTAAGTTGAGAGTTGCTTGACCTCTGTGCAAAGTTTTAGTTTCCAATTGTAATCAGGCTGAGTGAATTAAGTGTAGGAACATTCATATGTGAAGTATGTTCACTGGTTCCTAAAACAGGCGCAGATTTCGAAGTTAATGTTTTGATCATTTCTCCTAGCACAGTTTAAAGTTTTGCATGAGTGAGGGCTTAATCTTTAAGTTGGAAGATAAGCTACTCATGTCTAGAAGCATTTTGGAAAACGGGTTCTATTCAAGGAGAACCAAGTCTTAAAAGTTACAGGTGTAAAATCGACTGTTCTGAATGATAGTTTCTGACATAGGTAACTTGAGAAGTTGATTTCTCAAGTTATACTTAATCTTTTGAAGTAATTCAACTTGGAGGAGATGCGCAATCTCTAGGAGATACTTTGTACAAAGTTTCATAAAAAACTTTACAGATTTGATAAGTCAATGTGGAGAAATAGTGCAGCAGACTTTTCTGTGTTTCATCTTCTTCACAGATTTGTTAACCTTTTGATAGTTAGTAATTGATCCTCTAAATTAGTGAAAGGTTTTGACTTATTCTTGGTATAGAGGTGTTCTAATCACAAGAATAAGTTGTTCTTTTGGAGATTAACACTCTCCATCAGACCAAACACAATTTTCATTCAAAATCGTGATTCTCATGTCAAAAACACGATTTTGAGGAAACATGATTTTCAATCAAAATCATGATTTTCTGGTCATTCTCAAAATCGTGATTTTCAAGCCAAAAAGACGATTTTCTATTAGAATCGTATTTTTTACGATTCTCACTCAAAATCGTGTTTTTCACGATTCTCACTCAAAATCGTGTTTTCATGATTCTCACTCAAAATGGCGTTTTTCACGATTCTCACTCAAGATCGCGTTTTTCACGATTTTCAATCAAAATCGCATTTTAGAGGATTAGTCAAAATCGCGATTTTCATAAGTGCTCAACATCGCGATTTTCATGATTTCATAGAATCGTGATTTTCACGGTTGCTCAACATCGTGATTTTCATGATCCTTCAAAATCACGATTTTCATAAGAGCTCAACATCACGATTTTCAGACCCCCAAAAATCGTGATTTTCATTCAAAATCTTGATTTCCAAGGTTGTCCAAAATCGCAATTTTCACACAAAATCGTGATTTTTCCAAAAGGTCCTATTTCCTTGTTTTGACCCCCAAGAGCCTGATTTGACATAACTTTTTCATCAAAAGCCCATTTTTTGAGCTCTATAGCTTGTTGGAAAGCTCGTTTCGAAGTGGCACTAGGAAACCAAAGGGACACAAAAGGATTTTGAACTATACCTAGGGGAAATTTTGGGCTCTTAAACAAAGCTTATGAACCTGAGATCTGGTAGACACCTACGCAAGAATAGACAAAGCAATAGATCTTCTGAGGCTAGTGTCAACCACACAGCTAGGTCTTGGGCACAACAACTAAGTGGTTATCCTTACGTACTAAGCTCTGACACAAGTGACTCAGAAATGTCTTTTAGCATGGGGAAACCTGTAGGGGGCTCATGCACTACCTATCTACAAACACCAGAAGGTCCATATAAGACACAGTTGGAATATGTTAGGACTAACCGATTATGTGCTCGCATCTATGAGAACAACCTAAGGCAATCAGTGGTCCAACTCAAAAATCCAGATCAACCCTTTGGACTTGAACACCCAGTAGTCAAGTTTGAAGAAGGTTCATACATTGATAAGGAAGGAACCATATATGTGGTCACCAACCTACCTGATAGGACAGATGAGTTTGGAAACATCATTCCTAAGAGTGAGATAGGAGACCTAGAGCAAGGAGACGTAGGACAAGAACCCAAGACTCCTAGAGGCAAGTCAGTTTTGAATAGAGTGATCACTCCAGATTGGATCCCTCAAGATAACAAGAGCATAGAACTATTCTTGAATAGAGAAATAGAGGAAGCCTTTTGGAGATTCAAGCTAGATCAACCTAGCCAATTGGGCATAGTCATCATCTACGAGTTCAAGGATCCAAAGACACCCTGCAAAGTTGTCTACTTGGATAACACACCAGAGAAAATGTTATTGGTAACAGAACATGATAGACATGCATATACTTGGAAGAGCGAATTGATCTTCCCTCCACCAAGATCCAATGTTTCCCATGGCCTCTAAGGAGTAGGATCATCCCAAGCTCATGAAGGCCAGAGAGAAAGAACTAGAGAGAGACCCGAGGTAAGTTTTGCACACACAGTGGGCAAAAATAGATCAGGATTTGAAAATGAAAGACCTGAAAGAGAGAGACATCAAGCACATAGGCAACAAAGAGAGGAACATGATTTTCCATTGCTTAGACCCCGAGAGCACCCAACAACCCTTAGACCCACTCAAGTGATCAAGGCAATGAAGAATTATTTTGACGGGACAAGAGATCCTTATGATCATGTGGCCGAGTTCAAACAAGTATTAAGAGCTGAACAGTTTGAGGATTTGTTCACCCAGTACGAGGCATTTGGTTTGACTCTTAAGGGCAGAGCCTTAGCTTGGTTTCAACCACTGACTAGTCGCAACTATCGCGATATAGGTCAACTGCTAGATGAATTCATTGTAGAATTTTCCAAGAGTGGTATCAGGCATAACACATCATCTTTGATCCACAACTTCAAGCAGACATCCAAAGAAATAGTGCGACTAGCAGGTAGAAGGTTCCGAAAGTACCTAGAAAGATGCCCTGCTCTAGAGTTACCCACACCAGCCAAACAAGTGGCTTTGTTTTTAGATGGCTTACTAAGCACCAAGTTAAGATCATATGTGTACTTGAAAGAGCCTAGAAGCATAGAAGAGTGTGTGCGGACCTGCATTGACATAGAAGACAATTTGAGTGAGGATTTAGGACTATCCAAACTCTATAACGAATTTGACAGTTCTACTAGTCATACCTCCAGAGCCTCCACTTAGCTGGATGAGATAGCAGAGCAAGTTGCCAAGAAGCTAGGAGTTCAAAATAGACAAATACCAAGAGTCACCTCATTGAATCGGTGTTATACTTGCGGAGGCGACCACATGGCTAATGTATGCCCATTGCACAACCAGAACATGAGAGAAAGGAATGCTCCATATTGCACTATTGAGAGAAAATACACGAACCACATGGCTCAAGATTTTCCATACAATAGACACACTGTCAGACAAAATTTTCAACAACCTTACCAACAAGGTAGGTATCAAAACCAATACCAACAGCCATATCATAGACCACAACAGCAATATCAAGCACAATATAGGCCACAACCAGTCTTGGGAAACCAACCACCAGCTCCTACCAATATAATTCCCGTTAAGTATACATTGGAAAAAGAGAACCCTAATAGAGCATTGGTGCGAGTGACCCCACTGGACTTAGAGAATGACTTTCATGCTCAGATTTCTAACTACTCCTATGAAGATAGTCCACAAACTTATTACACATAGTCACCTTAGCATAGTGAAACTTATCCATATCAATATGAGGCACCACCTATGGAACAAAATTGGGAGCTTGAATACTCGAATGTCATGTATACAAATCCTAACCCTAGGCCCCAATTGAGACAAATGCGACCACAAGCCCCTAGAGGACCATGTTTTAGATGTCAAGGTGACCATTTCATTTGTGAATGTCCCCACTCACCAACTCTGGGACAAGGACAGAACATCACAATACAAGCCTTTTGTCCTGAGTGTGGTAAAGACCATCTCCCCAGAGATTGTCCAAGAAAACCCTCTAGTGCACCCAAGGTTACACCCATTAATGTGGTAGGCATAGTGGTGGATTCAAGCGCCAGTAGCAGTAATGTGGCTCCTATACAAGCAGTCACTAGGGCACAAGCCTTAAAACAGGATAAGCCAACTGAACAAACAGATTCAAGTGAATCAAGAGAGCCTAGTAAGCGAAAAACGAGAACATTGAAAGATACTAGAGAGAAGGCCAATCGCAAGTGGAATAGAAAGCTATCAGAACTCGAAGAAAGCCTAAGAGATGCACAAAGCAAAATAGAAGATATCGCCTCTCAAAATCCCTCACATGCCGAAACTCTATCGACACCACCTCATCCCACCCCACCACCCATTGTAAATAGACTGCAACCAGGGTCTATTCTTGCAGATCCAATGCCAGAAGGCTTGGACATGATGTTCAAGGCCTACCATGCTTGACTCCAAGAAGGGCCAACACCTGGAAACCTAGACAAGAGTTATCCTAGAGCAGATTTAGAGATTGAACGAACAAAAATGTGCATGAAAATGGTAGAACTAGCTCAACCTATGCTCGAGACTAGCCAAAAGTTCAATCAGACAAACTCTGTAAAATTGGATTTGCATTTTCAGGGCTTACTAGAAAGATTAGAGGAGTTTTCTTTACCTCCACAGGCTCAACCACAGGTTTCTTTACCTGTTTCTTTACCTCCACAAGCCACAGGTTTCTTTACCTCCACAGGCTCAACCAGTTGTTGAAAGAGAAAGCTCACCACCTAGAGAAGCTTATGTTCCTAATTCCACGAATGTTGGAACACCTCTTTCAATTCAAGAATACTCTCAAGAGTTCTTGCGGGAAATACAAGAGGAGAAATGGGCCAAGGAGAAGGGTAATTCCCCTCCTATTCGTGAGATTGATGACCTTCATGATCAATTTCCCCAAGACATTCCATCTATTTACGGAGATGAAGCAGAACAACAAGAAGATGGAAGATTAGATTTCTCAACCAGAGGAAAACTTAGAAAGAGCCATAGTGCCAACATCACCAATAGCCAGTGTAGAGTCAACGAACCCAGGATATGAGCAATCCCAAGGGGAGTACTATTCCTATAATGCTAGTATAATGGAGTACGAGCAAGTTTATGATCCGCAATACTATGGATACGAAGGATATGATAATACCTATGGACCAGAAGTGGCGACATTAATGTACACCGCACTTAAAGCATAGGCACCTGTAAGACCACCCATCAGACGACCAGTGCCAAGAGGACCGTGTTATAGATGCGGAGGAGATCACTTTATCAGAGAATGCACTCGCCATACAACCCACCACCTCTTAGGACTTGGGAAGGGTATTGCAGTGATTGTGGAAAGGAACATCGCTTCTGAGATTGCCCAAAAAATCCCAACAAGGCTCAAGACACTACACCTATTAATGTGATCGAAGTGATAGAAGCACCAGGAAGTGACAAGGAATACACCGTACCATTAAACGCCATTACATGAGCACAAACGAAGGAACAAGAAGGAGAACAACTTGACCTTGAACAAGAAAACAATAAAACCTTTGACCCCAAAATTCAAATAGTGGAAGATTCAGAAGACCCTCACGAGAGTACTCAAGCAACGAAAAGCCAAAAGTGGAAGGAAAGAAGAGAAAAGCTCAAGGAAAAATGGATGAAAAACAAAAATTAGGAAAATAAGAAACATACACGAAGCAATAAGAAGCCTAAAGAACTAGAGATTCGGGAAGAAGTTTCCATTCCACCGTTTATCTGAGAGTCAGAAAAGCCAAGATCAATTCTAGCCAACCCAAAACCGGATGATTTGGACATGTGGTTGAAAGAATACCAAGCTAGAATTAAGACCGGACCGAATGTGGAGCAACATGAAAAGCTTTACCCATAAGGAGAGTTAGAAAAGGAGAGGCTTGCGATATGTAGAAAACTCATAGAGGTAGCACAAGCAACCCTAGAAAAGACTATCCCTGCCCTCCTCGAGACAAGGATAGCGGAGGATCAATACAAGGATTGTGTTAAAGCCAAGGACAAGGAACCATAAGAGAAGGATGATAAACTTGAGCTAGTGAAAACCCAAGACGAACCTATGTCAACAGTGCCGGATTTAGAGGCTGACTGGCCAAAAGAATTATGGAATAGAATCCGAGAAGAACAATGGAAAAGGAATGGAGTGGTTGAACCTCCTTTTGAGGAATTGGATGTGGAAGTTTATCAGCCAAGTCCCAACATGGAAGAAGCATATGAGGAGGTATCGAGACTAGACCAAAATAGGGAAGAAGCTCAGAGCCTTTTGACTCTACCAAATTACATGGGAGAGTACGAAAAAGAATCCATGATCTTCGAGCGCCCACAGTACGAGGAAAAGGAAAGGGAAACTCAGATAAGAATTCACACAATGTAACAGAACTTAAAAAAACAAAAGTACAATGCCAACTAACTATGGAAGAACTACTTCGTGTTAAACCGCAATTATGGAAACAATTAGCAGGTCAACTAGAGTTAGGGCAGGACAAGAACGAAAAGGAAAGCAAGGGAAATGAAAACCCACCTAAGGTACAAATTCCACTGGATAAGGTTGGAGAATTTAGTGAAGGAGATGAAGGTAACACGTGTCTACATGTCACTTATAATGGCTATATGACCAAAGCCATACTAGACATCGGAGCAGGAGTAGGTATTGCTACCAAAGAGATTTGGGAGAAATGGGGAAAGACTGCCTTACAACCCACTCGCATGAAGCTTCAGTTAGTAGATGGTCATGTTGAAAAACCATTAGGAATATTAGAAAAGATCAAATTAACCACCTGTGGAGTTGAATTTGAGCATACTTTAGCCATCTGTCAATTTGGAAAAGCAAATAACTATGAGATGATATTAGGATGACCCTTCATGAGACAGCTTAGGGTAGTGCAAGATTGGGGATGAGACTCTTTATACCTTCAACATCAAGGAAACACCACCAAAATAAACTTGCATACCTTTGCATACAGAGATGTACCACCACTACGATGGAACCCCATACACAAGGAAGAGGATGATTTGTCTATCCATAGTGCATGATCAAGCGATCAATCTTGGATGCATGAGGATTCCCAATTATGGCTGTGCAAAGAAGCCAAGAAAGAGGATAATAAAAGGAAGTTATGGCCAATAGGGCATCCTAATTACCGTCCCATAGAAGATCCAATGTACATGCCTCAAATCTTTCCTGATGAAACATTTGAACCACACGGATGGATGGAAATCCTAGCAACCTTGGATGTATGTGTGAATGAAGAAGTTCTGATGATGAATGAATGTGTGGACGAAGAAGGCTATGACGTAAATTTGTACATGGTTGTCCTTCAAGAAGTAGAAGCAGGGGACATATTGGAAAAGGAGTGGAAAGAAGAATACGAGAGCATAGAAATGGAACTGGAATTTGATTCTGAAGAACGCTACCTAGAAGCCATTCGAACCGAAGATAAGTATGAAATGACCAAAGTTTTAGCAATAGAAGCAGCCCCTATAATACCAAAACAAGAGGAAAGTATGAGTAAGATCGAACCAAACCTTGATCTTTTTGAGGTTTTGGAACATTTCAAAGGGTACAAAGTAGAAGAGAGAAAAATAGCTATTCAAATGCCAAAAAGAGAGGCAAGAGAAGGAGAAGCGTACGACAACAATGAACAAACGAAAAAGATCATAGTGACTGTAGAAGATGAACGAGAAAGATGTACATACATAGGAAAGGATGTGTCAACTGAGGAGGAAGAAGAATTAATACAATTGATCCAAGAATATCGAGATGTGTTTGCTTGGACATATAAGGATCTCAAGGGTGTGGAACCCTCTATTTGTTCTCATAGAATACCAATGACGTCGGAGGCAAAACCATCTAAACAATGCCCTTACACCTAAAATTAGGTCTATGCTACTAAAATAAAAGAGGAAATAGACAAGTTATTAGCGGCTAGATTCATTTATGAAATAGAGCATATCGAATGGGTATCACCACTAGTGATTGTGCCTAAAAAGAACGGAAAACTTAGAGTATGCATTAACTTGAAAAAAGTGAATGCAGCCACGATCCATGATAGCTATCCATTACCTATCACCGACCATCTATTGGAAAGAGTTGCAGGAAAAGACGTCTATGGCTTCTTAGATGGATTCTCTAGATACAACCAAGTAAATATTGCTACTCAGGATCAACATAAGACCGCATTCATGACTCAATGGGTAGTCTATGCTTTCAGAGTGATGCCTTTTGGACTCACTAACGCACCTGCTACTTTCCAAAGGTTTATGTGTCATGTTTTCAAGGAATTCCTAAAGAAGAGTATGGAAGTGTATATAGATGACCTATGTACCTATTCAAATCAAAGGCAAGACCACATTCCTGAATTACGGAAAATATTTGATAAATGTTGACAATATAGAGTCTGCTGAAACCTTGACAAGTGTGTCTTCATGGTAAGACAAGGGAAGATTTTGGGACACATAGTGTCTAGAAATGGAATATATAGAGATGAAGATAAGATCAAGATCATTTTAGAACTCCCTAGACCAAAGAATGCAAAAGAAGTGCAAGCATTTATGGGACATTGTGGATACTATCGATGATTTATCCACATGTACGCCATAATTGCCAAACCCTTGTATGGATTGTTGACCCAATTCACTTGGAGTGATGAATGTGAAAAGCCATTTCACGAATTAAAAAGGCAACTTAGCACCACCCCAATTCTGAAAACCACGAATTGGAACATGTCTTTCCACGTATCAAACCTACATGATTGCATGCATTAAGAACAATAAAAGAAGTAGCAAGGAGATCAACAATGATCTTGATCAACCAAGGAGATCAACAATGCATGTATAATGCTGAAGACTAGGATGGAGGCCATAACCTTTGGTCATAATATCAAGGAAAGCCTCACACTTATCCATCAAACCTGCATGATTTCATGCATTAAGAACAATCAAGAAAGTAGCAAGGAGATCAACGATGATCTTGATCGAGCAAGGAGATCAGCAATGCATGTATAATGTTGAAGACTAGGACAGAGGCCATAATCTTTGGTCATAATATCAAGGAAAGCCTCACACTTATCCATCAAACCTGCATGATTGCATGCATTAAGAACAATCAAGAAAGTAGCAAGGAGATCAAGGATGATCTTGATTGAGCAAGGAGATCAGCAACGCATGTATAATGTTGAAGACTAGGACGGCGGCCATCGCCTTTGTTTATAATATCAAGGAAAGCCTCACACTTATCCATCAAACCTGCATGATTACATGCATTAAGAACAATCAAGAAAGTAGCAAGGAGATCAACAATGATCTTGATCGAGCAAGGAGATCAACAATGCATGTATAATGTTGAAGACTAGGACGGAGGCCATAACCTTTGGTCATAATATCAAGGAAAGCCTCACACTTATCCATCAAACCTGCATGATTGCATGCATTAAGAACAATCAAGAAAGTAGCAAGGAGATCAACAATGATCTTGATCGAGCAAGCAGATCAACAATGCATGTATAATGTTGAAGACTAGGATGGAGGCCATAACCTTTTGTCATAATATCAAGGAAAGCCTCACACTTATCCATCAAACGTGCATGATTTCATGCATTAAGAACAATCAAGAAAGTAGCAAGGAGATCAACAATGATCTTGATCGAGCAAGGAGATCAAAAATGCATGTATAATGCTGAAGACTAGGACGGCGGCCATAACCTTTGGTCATAATATCAAGGAAAGCCTCACACCTATCCATCAAACCTGCATGATTGCATGCATTAAGAACAATCAAGAAAGTAGCAAGGAGATCCACGATGATCTTGATCGAGCAAGGAGATCAACAATGCATGTATAATGTTGAAGACTAGGACAGAGGCCATAACCTTTGGTCATAATATCAAGGAAAGCCTCACACTTATCCATCAAACCTGCATTATTGCATGCATTAACAACAATCAAGAAAGTAGCAAGGAGATCAACGATGATCTTGATCGAGCAAGGACATCAACAATGCATGTATAATGTTGAAGACTAGGATGGAGGCCATAACCTGTGGTCATAATATCAAGGAAAGCCTCACATTTATCCATCAAACCTGCATGATTGCATGCATTAAGAACAATCAAGAAAGTAGCAAGGAGATCAACAATGATCTTGATCGAGCAAGGAGATCAAGAATGCATGTATAATGTTGAAGACTAGGACGGAGGCCATAACCTTTGGTCATAATATCAAGAAAAGCCTCACACTTATCCATCTAACCTGGATGATTGCACGCACTACGAACAATCAAGAAAGTAGGAAGGAGATCAACAATGATCTTGATCGAGGAAGGAGATCAACAATGCATGTATAATGTTGAAGACTAGGATGGAGGCCATAACCTTTGGTCATAATATCAAGGAAAACCTCACACTTATCTATCAAACCTGCATGATTGCATGCATTAAGAACAATCAAGAAAGTAGCAAGGAGATAAACAATGTAAAGATCTTCATCGAGCAAGGAGATCAACAATGCATGTATAATGTTGAAGACTAGGACGGAGGCCATAACCTTTGGTCATAATATCAAGGAAAACCTCACACTTATCCATCAAACCTGCATGATTGCATGCATTAGGAACAATCAAGAAAGAAGCAAGGAGATCAACAATGAACTTGATCGAGCAAGGAGATCAACAATGCATGTATAATATTGAAGACTAGGACGGAGGCCATAACCTTTGGTCATAATATCAAGGAAAGTCTCACACTTATCCATCAAACGTGCATGATTGCATGCATTAAGAACAATCAAGAAAGTAGCAAGGAGATCAACGATAATCTTGATCGAGCAAGGAGATCAACAATGCATGTATAATGTTGAAGACTAGGATGGAGGCCATAACCTTTGGTCATAATATCAAGGAAAGCCTCACACTTATCCATCAAACCTGCATGATTGCATGCATTAAGAACAATCAAGAAAGTAGCAAGGAGATCAATGATGATCTTGATCGATCAAGGAGATCAGCAATGCATCTATAATGTTGAAGACTAGGACGGAGGCCATAACCTTTGGTCATAATATCAAGGAATGCCTCACACTTATCCATCAAACCTGGATGATTGCATGCATTAAGAACAATCAAGAAAGTAGCAACGAGATCAACGATGATCTTGATCGAGCAAGGAGATCAACAATCCATGTATAATGTTGAAGACTAGGACGGAGGCCATAACCTTTGGTCATAATATCAAGGAAAGCCTTACACTATGTACATCATTTCAAAGCTTAACATATAAGTTTCTTTCACATGGACTCTTTTGAAAACTGTGTCATAGCAAGTAGGCATGTAGCTTTATATAGCAAGCATGTGGTGCTTGCTTTGAACCATATAATGATGTTATCAACCTACATAATTTCTTTTCCTGCCCTTTCTACGCAAGAGCTGAGTGCTTAAATACATGAACTTCTTCATGTAATTCATCATTTCAAAATGCCCTTTTAATATCCAACTCATGTACATTTCAACCAAGTTGGGCTACAAGTGCACATAATCTATCAACACTAGTCATTTGGCTTGTGGGAGCAAAGGTCTCATCAAAATCAATGCCTATCTTTGTAGCATAACCTTTGGCAACAAGGCCCACCTTATACCCATCAACTATTCCATCACACTTGTGTTTCAACTTGTATAACCATTTAGCACCAATGGCCTTTTTTCTGTAGGAAAATCGCATAAAGAAAAAGTACCATTCTTCATAATAGTCATCATTTTCTCATTCCATAGCAGCTATCCAATCTTGTAAATTCATGCTTCATTAAAAGAACTAGGATCATTCTCATCACAAAGACTAAAGACAACCATTTCATAGCAATATGATTCAAATTAAGCATCATGAGAGCCTAAATAAGCATGATATGACAAAGGTGCATCTACATTTCTATCTCTTAAATTTCTCACCATCCATTTAGACAAGTTTTAGCCTCTTCTATGTCAAATCTCTCATCAACAAGTGCATCGTGTAAATTTGCAATAGAAGTGGAATGATCTACATCATCATGTAGAATGTGTAAAGGCACACAAACTACCTCATTTGGAATAGCTCTTTACTATCCATCTATAAAAAGAGGCAAGAAGGCGTCATATGCATCCTTCAAGCTAATTGATTTCTTCTTGGTACATGAAAGTAATGGCTGAATTGAATCTTCAATAGAAACAACATCATGGATAAAAAAATGTGTTAAGTCTATGGATGATATAGTGGATTACCTTTGCTTTTAGAACTGTACTCATCAAAAAAACACTTCACTACTTTATCATCCATTTTTCTACATTGTTTTTTATGCACATGCATATGAAAGACAACCAAAGACATAGAGATGAGCAAGAGATGGCTAGCAACCATGCCGATTCTCATTTGGAATGATTGATTGTAGTGATTTGGTGGGATACCTATTAAGTACATACGTTACACACATAAGAGCCTCAAACCAGAATTAATGTGATAAATCTTGAGTTTTGATCATACACCTCACCATTTCCATGAGAGATCTATTCTTTTTTTAAGCAATCCATTTTAGTGTGGTTAATAGGGAACCAGATAGTGATGTTTTTTTCCCACATTCAACCAAAAATGCATTAAAATTGGAATACATGTATCCCCCCTCAGTCAAAATGGAAGGTTTCCAATTTACATGTTGAAATATTTTTAGCAATAACTAGGAACTATTTGAAGCACATAAACACTTTGGACTTTTCTTTCAATGGATAAACCCATGCATGCATGGAAAAATCATCAATAAAATTCACATAGTAAAGGTAGTACCCAAAAAGAAAGTGTCTACATAGGACAACAAAAATCACATTCTCTTGTAGAGAGATTAGTTTTGGCTCATGTACCCTCACGAGATAATGTTGCTCATCTTTTTACAGAGGCTTTGCCTAGGGAGTAGTTTGAACCCTTTTGCAAAGCTTTGGGCTTACTTTCTTTTTCCACATAGATTGGAACTTCCTCATCCATGAGTTCTAGCTGCTTGTTCACTATAGCACTCTCAGGTGGGACTTGTTGATATATTTTGCGAGTGTATATTTCCAAGAAAAAATGGAAGATACAACTATGACAATCAACTGCTCCGCTATATTCTGGATAAGGCAACAAAGGTTGGAATGGTCTTCTCGGCCATAGTGCAAAAAAGACAATCACTTCACTTTTAAATCTTCAAAAGCTTCTCTTCACTTTGGGTAACGCTTCTCTTCAAATCATGAGAATCTAAAAAAAACATCATGGAAAAACCTAATGAATACTTTGCATATATTTATAGGTTTTCTTGATGGTCTTTTTATAGAACTTCTAGATCCTTCTATATCTTCCATTCTGTTCTTTGAAAATCTTATTTTTATCCTTTCTGTTTTGAAAAATCTTCTTTTTTTCTTTTCTACATTTGGAAAATCAAATCCTTCTTTTTCTATTTTTTAATTTTCTTTTTATTTTTATTTTCCTATTTTCAATTTTTCTTTTTCATTTTTATTAAGGTTATTTCTTTTTCTTTTTTATTAAAATTTCATTCTCATTTCACACCTATACACAAGAGAATTAATTAAAATTAAGGATTAGGATTAGCACAAATTAGTATTCCAAGGTTCCAAGCTAGGATTTTTATCCAAAAAAATAGGGTTTGATTTTACTCGGGTTAATCCACATTAATCAATGGTTTCATATATACATTATGGGCTGAAACTCCAACATTTCTTAGGGTTTAAGTTAAATTTTAAGGGTGAAAACTAGGGTTTCAAGGGTTAAGAATTGAGTTTTAAGGGTTACTTTGCATGTTTTCTAGGGTTTTAAGGTGAAAGTAACATGATTTTGCAACACTTATAAAAAACATGGGTTTCTAAAGGTTCAAGATAGGTTTCATGTAAGAAAAACAGCACAGCGGAATAGACCTATAGATAGAGTTGAGAGAAAAACGTAGACAAAGATAGATGCAGACTGAGAGATAGAGAACTCAAATTCTCAGATTGCCGAGCGTAATGCAGTTACAATGATGGTGTTGTCCACCCATGCGCTCCCACTGTGGAGCTTAGATGGCGATCTAGAGAGACTCTAGATGAAGGGCTTACTAGTGCGCAATGCTATGTAAAGCTCAACTTGGGCCATGCTTATATAGCTTTTGCAAGGCGGCTCAGTATAGTTAAAGGTAGTCGAGAGATACAAAATAGTCGGTAAAATATATGATCCGACAATATCTCCACGACCAGAAGTCCTACCGTCTTGGCCCTATGGGCCGGGGGGATAAGCCCCTCGGACCCCGTAAAAGGGGGCAAGCCCCCCTCTGCACTCCCCCCATTAAGGTTCTATGGGGAAACTGTGCGACACCACAGGGCCTTTATTTTCACCTTAAATGGAAACCCAATGGCCTGGAAGTTTATGCCCTACCTAACCCAATAGCTAGGCTCACAAAGATCATCTACAACCATCAACGGTCACACATAGACCTCATCTAACTTGGAAGTTAGGGTTCCACAAATGTCCGGGCTCTCATAATGGCTTCTCCTCATAATGGGGGCCTTACAACTTAGAGCACCATGGATCATTTGTGGTCACATGAGGGTGGATTATTGAGCATATCTAACACCCCCCCTCAATGTCCACCCTACGGTGAACTACCTCCTTGGTCCAATCCCAAGCTTTGGAAAGTGTCGAAGAAGTTGTTCTCTCCCAAAAGCCTTGGTGAAGATGTCTGCTCCATTTTCTTTAGGAGGACAATAGCTTATCTCCACGACCCCGTTCTCAATCAACTCATGCACATAGTGATACTGAATTTCTATGTGCTTGGTACGTGCATGGAAAACGTGATTTTTGGCGATGGCCATGCAACTTTGGTTGTCACACTTCAACTCTATAGCCTCCTATCCTTGTATTCCTATGTGCCATAGGATCCTTCTCAACCATACTGCTTCACATGCTGCAACACATGCAGCTTTGTACTCAGCCTCAGTAGAAGATAATGCTACAGTCGGTTGCTTCTTACTAATCCAAGAGAAAATCCCTGATCCTAAAGAAAAGCAATATCCAGAAACTGATTTTCTGGTATCAATATCTCCTTCCCAATTTGAGTCACAGTATCCGACCAGAGATGATCCTTCTTCATAAAGAATACCATAATCAGTGGTTCCTTTCACATACCTGAGTATCCGCATGCTTGCCTTCCAATGAGTTTGGCAAGGCTTATTAGAGAACCTGCTTACTACTCCAACACCATAAGAGATTTCTAGTCTGCTATTGAACAAGTAGATGAGACTTCCAACTAATTTCCTGTATCTTCCAATATCCACTGGAGATGAAGTATCTTCAATAGATAATTTTGTGTTGACCTCCATAGGTGTAGAAATTTCCTTGCAATCCTCCATGTGGAATGCCTTCAATATCTGCTTTGCATACTTTTGTTGAGAGATGAAAATCTTCCCTGGTTCCTGCCAAACTTCAAGACCTAAGCAATAATGCATTAAGCCCAAGTCTGTCATTTCAAATTCTGAACTCAGGGCATCTTTTGTTTGTTGAAGAAGAGCATCATCATTTCCTGTAATCACAAGGTCATCTACATAGAGTACAAGCACAATTGTCTTCCCTCCTCTCTTTAGAACATACAAGTTAGCATCAGAAGCACATCTTTTGAAACCTAGATCCGAGAGATGCTTATCTATCCGCTGGTACCATGCTCTAGGGGCTTGTTTTAGCCCATATAATGCCTTCTTTAGTTTACATACCTTGCTCTCTGAATGGGGAGCTTCAAGACCTGGTGGCTGAGACACATATACCTCCTCTTTGAGGTCTCCATTTAGGAACGCTGATTTGATATCCATGTGATAGACTAGCCATCGCTTATGTGCAGCCACAGCTAGTACTACTCGGATAGTAGTCATTCTTGCAGTTGGGGCAAATGATTCACAAAAGTCAATGCCTTCAACTTGTGAGTAGCCCTGTGCAACAAGTCTTGCTTTATACTTTTCTAGAGTACCATCAGCCTTGTACTTTAGCTTGCAGACCCACTTGGTGCCAATGACTTTATGCTTAGGGGGTCGATCCACTAGCTCCCAAGTTCCATTCTTCATGATATTGTTGTATTCTGCTTGCATGGCTGCCCTCCAATTCGGATCATGGAGTGCCTCTTCCACATTGGTTGGTGTAGCTCAAGCGTAAGCACCACCTCCTTTACTTGTCAATCCGCGGAGACGTGAGGACCGGTATGAAGACCACGAGCAAGTGAAGGCACAAGTGCGTGAGTGAAAGCACACAAACATGCACACACATACGCACACACGCGCACAAAGTAAGATCAAAGAGAGGAACAATGGAAAGCTTAGAATGCAAAAGAGTTCTCTTACAAAAGTTCTATTCTCTCACAAGCTAACCTCAAAAATGAGCTCTCTAGCTCTTTTTATAGTTTTTTGACTAGTTTTGGCCCTGTCCAGACCTAGTGTCCGGCCTAGTTAAAAATTAGGTTCCAGGGCTTATTTGAGGGCTCAAACGAAGTCTAAAAATTATGAAAATTGGTACGATGGTACTTCTAATACTCCTCAAGCTCGAGGACTCCTCGGCTTGAAAAAAATGGAGTTACTAAAAATAGATAATGGTATTTACAATGGTTTCTAGTGATGAAAATCACTATTTTTGTAGGGGATTCTTCTGAAAATTTGACATACACTTCTTGGAGCTCCCTACTTGCTCTCTCTTCTTCTATGTCCACTTCTTTGATGTGCTTCCATGCTTTGTCCTTGACCTTGAGCTTCAACACTCCCCCCCCTCTCGAGTCTGTCGTCCCTGACAGACCCTTGTTGTAGTGATTGTTCCAAGTAGTGCCTTGAGAGGGAGTGTCCCTTCTGTATGAACACAAGTCGTCCGACGTTCTTCATCTATCACTTGTGAGTCTTTGCAGGTTGTAGTCTCTTGGTATGTGCTTCTGCCTTGTATTCCAGCATGACTGTGTCGTTGTGAGTCTCCGTTGATGTTTTCTAGATCTTCCAAAGTTGATCTTCATAGTAGTCAAGCCAAGTACTCATAACCCATATTGAGTGATGGGTAAGTGTGTTCGTGCATGGGTTGAAAAAAGTATGTGCCTTGTGCACGGCCTTGTAATGTAGCCCTACGCATGCTTACTTGGAAAATGCATTGGAAGAAGTATGGTGCAAAAATTGCGGGTCTTGAGCTAAGTGCTCAAGGGTATGTTGACGAAGAGGTTTCCTAAACTATCATGGTTATGGTGTTTCCAGAGTAAGGATACTTACCATGGCGAAGGTTGATGGATGTTTGCCTCTTCGTGTTGTACACTCGGCCTTTGGGATGGAACCTTGTTGATGAATGTCCATGTTGATTGTCCACTGATGAGATCTTTTGAGTGGTGGATCCCCTCTCCTCTTTTCAAAGCAACATTTGTCACTAACAATGTGCATTTCTGAGCTTGGGCTCATGCACGTTCACTTCCCTATATTGACACTCAGAGGAATATTGGACACGTGCCGGTTTCTAAGAGATTACCATGCTGATTGACATAGACCATTCACCAGTGCTACTGTTCCATACTGGTTCAGGAAATACTGAGAATTGAATTGCTTTATATTCCTTGGCAAGCAACATCGGGTAACTACACCAAGCTGTGTTTCACATATACTCTTTAGCTCACCATATGCAGGAGTCTTCTCCTCCAGAACTACCTTTTGCAGATATCTCCTTGGATGCTCTGGTACATGAAGTAGTTAAGCATCACGCAAGTTGCGGACCTTCAAGCTCTTCATGGTAAGAGAAAATCATAGCTGTAGATGCCATGTTCATGCCAAATGCTTGTCCTCTACCAGATAAGGCAGCAATAATCTCACTGCTGGCTGAGGCACACTGGGAACAAGCTCTCTCCCACTTCTCTCTTTTTTTTTTTTTTTTTTTTTTTTTTTTTTGAGGAACAGGATATCACAAAACAAGAACACAAAAGTTAGTATCAATAGAAATGTTCGACATATGTCACTGTGCTCTTGTGCATGGGATTCTCAAGTGTGTCTATGCACGGCCGTGTAATGTGGCCCTATATTAATGCATACTTTGGAAATGCATGACCTGAATGGTGCAAAAGACAGGGTTGTGCAAGGAGCACATGGTTGTTGCTCGTTCGAGGCTTTCGATGTTATTTGTGGAGGTTGATGCCGGCCTTAGTGGAGGTATCCATTGAGTCTCGAACTGATGTAATCCTCCTTATTGGAGTCCATTTTAGAACATCATTTGGCACTGTAGAGGTCACTTCAGGCGTCTTTCTCTTTGGATGCTTTCTGAACTGTGGTATCCAGTGTGGTTGATGCTTTGGTTCGGTGGAGGCTACTTGCACTTTTGGCTTCCAAACCCATATCCTTTTTGCATGTCTTCCTACTAATGTTGAAGAGCTGATTTGATCTTCCTTTGGTCTCTGTACGTGGTTCTTACCCTTTTCTCTTTTTGGCCTCTTTGTTGAAACCTTTTGCATGTGGGAGAACAAAGGTTGTTGTGGGTGTAGGATCTTCTTAGGTACCCACATCTGTAATTGCCCTTGTTGAGCTGCAGCTAACTTCTTAGGCACCCAAACTTGTTGGATATCTTGTGACGGAGCTTGTCTGAGCTGCTTCCTTCGTCTTCTGGCTTGGTTAGTGTGCATGGATGGGATTTGTGGGGGTAAGGCTGGTGGTTGCTCTCCTTTTCGTACCCAGATCTGCTTCATGCCCGGAACCGCTTTTTTACCGAATGGTGTCTTTCTATTTGATGTAGCAGTTGTCGTGAACGGTGGTGTTTGCTTGTGTGGTGGGCTCACTACTATGGCTACTTGAGTCTTTGGAGAAGAAGAAAGATCCACCCGCCTTCGAACCTGGTCTTCCACGACTGACTCCTTCTGCATCATAGAGCTTTTGACACATACAACATCTTCTTTCATATGATTAGTCTTGGAAGAACTAAGAGAGTGTGTGGTGCCATGATCTAGGAGCATGCAGTTCTCTAATTCTAATGTAATGCATTGTTCATGTACCCAAACTTGAAGAATTTGACTTCTTAGGTTTAAGTTAACTGCATGGTCATAGATCCAATCTTGACCCAAGACAAGTGGTTCTGTAAGGTTCTCATCTTGACATACTAGCGCTTTGACTTTCATTGGAACATCTTGAAGGTAGATGGGAAGTTCCACCTCGCCCAAACAAGGGGTTTCCACACCTCCCAATCCTATGAGATAAGCTTCTATGGGATTGATGGTCAACCCCAAGTCTTGGCAGTAGGAAAGTTTAACTGCACTACTTGCTGCACCTGAGTCAATCAATGCTTTCACCGTCCTTGCACCCTTCCCTTGTCCTATCTCTATGGTCACAAAGGGTCTTCGGTCAATGACCTGAGAAGTCGCAATGCCTGACTTTTGACACATATCCATGTGGTATTTTGGGGCTTTTGAGTTGACATCTAGGCCTAATCGCCTTAACTTATTTTGCCTAATACGCTCTTTGGCCTCTTCCTGTGCTTCTTCTCTCACTCTTAACTCTTCTTCTTTTCGCTTCTTCGCAGTGTTGAGTCTCATTAGCATATCCTCAGTAAGAGGTTCTTGATATAGCTTGACTCTACAGCCACTAATATAGTTTGGCAAGATATCTCCTTCTAAAGTGGCCAACTGAACTGCACCACTAGTGGAAATTCTATTAATGATCATGGGTCCATAACCTCTTTTTTCCAACTTACGGGCATGTTGTTTTAGTGTGTATACCAACACTAGATCTCCCTCTTTCAATCCCTTATCCTTGATGTGTGCATCAAAGTATGCCTTTTGCCTCTTCTTTGCAGCGTAGATGCCTGCTGCCGCTCGTAGCCTCGTTTCACCCAAGCGTTCGAGATCAAAGATCCTAGAGGACAATTCATGCCCATTCCACTCATACTCTTGTGCTACTTTTAAGGCAGGGATTAAGAAATCTAATGGTAGCACAGCGTTCTGTCCGAAGACCATCTGAAATGGGGTGGCGTTGAGTACCGTTTTGTAGGCAACTCGATAAGCCCAAACAGCATGATGAAGTTGTTTGTCCCAATCAGAGCGTTTATTATTTACCAATTTTGTCAATACGTTACAGAGGATCTTATTGGTACTCTCGGCTTGTCCGTTGGCTTGTGGATGATAGGGGGCGGATTTCTTATGTATCACCAAGAATTCTTGGAGAAGATTTTCAATGACTTCATTCAAGAAGTGTGTGCCTCTATCGCTCACCAACTCTATTGGTAGTCCATATCTCGTGAACACATTCTCGAATAAGAACTTAGCCGTAGTCTGAGCATCATTCTTTGTTGTGGCTTTGACTTCTACCCACTTTGTAAGGTAATCTGTGGCTACAATGATGTATTCTGCATGGGAGTTTCTAGCTGGGGGGTTAATAGGACCTATGAAGTCTATGCCCCACTTCGAAAATGCACGTCCTCCCATCATTGGCCTCAAGGGCATCTCGTCTTTTCTCACTGGATATTGTGCACGTTGGCATGTGTCACATTTCTTCACATAGGTATGTGCATCCATATGAAGAGTGGGCCACCAAAGTCCTGAGAATAGAATGGTTTTAATCACTCGGTCAGGGCCAAAATGTCCACCTGCAACACCACTGTGTGCAGTCTCTAAGACCCTTAAATAGTCTGATTCATGAACGCACAGTCTTAAGTAACCATCTTTACCTCTTCGGTATAGGTTTTCTCCTACTAAGGCATAGCCTTGAGCCTCTTGCTCCATATTTCGTCTTCTTGCTAGACTGGCCTCTTTGGGTAATCTTCCCGATCTCATAAACTCTACCAATGGAGTACTCCAATCTGGAATTAATGATACTTGATAAAGGGTCGCATGCTCCACTGGTGGTTTCTCTCTACACATTGGACAATTCTTGATCCACTCATGTATTTCTTTGTCCATGCTAGGCCAATACACTCCTAAACGTTTCAAATTCTGCAATGTTCGTTGTTTAGAATAGTGATTTCCTAGCAATCCCTCATGAGCTTGCTGCAACCAACTACTATGTTCATCATCCTCGACACAACAAGCTAATACACCCTCAGTATCTTGTTTGTACATGCTTCCTGCCAATATGTGATATTTTTGTGATTTTACAATTTCTTCTTGTGATGTTTTCACATTCTTATTTGCAGGGCCGAAGGTTAGAACTGGTACCAACTTATTTGCCCATTTAGGAACAACTTCCAAATTGAACAGATAAGCATCAGGTAGTTCATCAGACACTCCTTGTGGTGACTCTCCTGAAGTAATGCGAGAAAGGTGATCTGCCCGAAGGTGGGTTCTACCTTTCTTGACAACAACTTCAAAGTCATACTCCATTAGTAAGAGGAACCATCTTACTAAGCGTCCAGTATTGCAAGGTTTATTGACCAAATATAACAAAGCTTGATGATCAGTGAAGAACTTGAACTTGTTGGCCAATAAATAGTGTCTAAACTTCTTTACAGCATATACCATGCCTAACCCTTCTCGCTCGGTTGTGGTATAATTTCTTTCGGCTGGGTTTAGTTGTCTACTAGCATATGCTATGGGCAAATCTAAATTCCCTTCACCTGTGGGTTGTGCCAGCACACATCCTATGGCATGATTGGATGCATCCACATGGACATGGAATGGTTTATTCCAATCAGGAGTGGTCAGTATTGGTGCTGTGCACAAACGTTTCTTCAGTTCATTGAAAGAATTCTCGCATTCGTCGTTCCACTCAAAATTAGACAACAAGGCATAAAGGGGTCTAGCTATGATCGCGTACATGTGGATAAACCTACGGTAATATCCACAATGGCCCATAAAGGCTTGTACCTCTTTAACATTCCTTGGCCTTGGCAGCTCCGCTATGGCTCGTACCTTATCTTCATCCGTTGAGATTCCATTCTTAGAAACAATATGACCGAGGATTTTACCTTGACGCACCATGAACACACACTTTTCTGGGTTCAGACACACTCGATATTCTCTACACTTGTTGAAGATTTGTCTGAGTTCAGGGATGTGAACCCTTCTTTCTTGGGAATGAGCACATAAATCATCCACATACACTTCTAAGCTCTTTCGCAAGAACTCTTTGAAGACATGACACATGAGCCTTTGGAATGTTGCAGGTGCATTGGTGAGCCCAAATGGCATCACCCGAAATGCAAAGATTCCCCACTCTGTAGCAAAAGCTGTTTTGTGTTGATCTTCTGGGGCAATGGCTACTTGATTGTAACCTGAAAATCCATCAAGGAAGCTATAAACTTCCTTGCCTGCAACACGCTCCAATAGGTGTTCTGTGATTGGAAGTGGATAACTATCTCTAATCGTAGCGGCATTAACTTTTTTAAGGTTAATACACACTCGCAACTTCCCGTTCTTCTTGGGTACCACAACAATGGGGGACACCCATTCGGTATGCTCAATCTCATAGATGAATCCAGCCTCAATCAACCTATCAATTTCTTCTTTGATTTTGGCTGCATAGGTATCATTATATGTGTAGGGCTTCTGTTTGGTGGGCTTAGCATCAGCAGTCATGGGGATAGTATGAGAGCAAATTCTTGGATCTACCCCTTTCAAGTCTCTATAGTGCCATGCAAACACATCCCTATATTCCCTTAATAGAGCTATGAGCTCCATTTCTTCTCTTGCACTTAGGTCATCTCCTATATATGTGCATCTCTCTTCGTTCTCTTCAATGGTCACTACAATCTTCTTGGTCTTTTCTTTATTATCATATGATTCTCCTATGATGGCCTCTCTCTTAGGCATTCGTACCAAAATTTTGCGGTCGTCAACTTCATATTTCTTGAAGTTTTCTGGTACTTCAAACAATGATTCCTCCTTTTCTTGTTTCACTGCTTTTCTTTTCTTTTTCTTTTGACTACTCTCACTTCCATCCTTTGAGTTTACTGTTTTAATACTTGTGAGAGGTTCTTCTTCTTTCTGGGTGAACACTCCTATATCTTCTAAATAGTGCTGCTCTGAGTTAAAGCAACTATCCATCACAATAGACTCTAGATCGTCGTCATTCTCTTCCTCTTCTATGACATCACTAGGGTCACATTCTTCTAGCAAGGGTTGACACATGAACACTGAGATATCATAACCCTCCTCATCACAATGAGGTGTCCACTGTTCCTCATTGACAGCAATGTCCATGGTGGCTAAGATTTCTGGCCAGCCATGAGGCTCAAACTCCTCATCTGGAAAGATCATCGGTGTGTAGGCTGGGTCTCTAACTGGTCTATCTCCTAACGAAGTTCCTTCTTCTCTTGCCTTTAAACGTTTTTCCTCTTCCTTTGCAACCTTGCACATCCACAAATGAGTATCTTCATGCAGCCATGATGGATCAGGTGAACTTTCAGAATGCACAGAGATGGAATCTTCTTTTGCTTTGTGGATAGAATTCCACTGTAGGGGTGGTACATCTCTGAAGGTGTAATCCTTCAAATTGACCTTAGTGGTGACCCCTAAGTGCTGTAAGTACAAGGAGTTAGTTCCCCAATCCTGTACTATTTGCAATTGTCGTAGGAAGGGTCTTCCTAGGATCATCTCAAAGACATTATTTTTCTCAAAGTCACATATAGCAAATGTGTGCTCAAACTCTACACCACAAGTGGTTAGAGTGATCCCTTCTAGCAATCCTAGAGGTCTTTCAAAATGACCATCAGCCATTTGAAGCTTCATTCTAGTTGGTCTTAATGTGGGCTTGCCCCATTGCTTCCACAAGGAGGTGGTCACAATAGCAACACCAGCACCTGAATCTATGATTGCTTTGGTTGTGTAACCTTGGTAGGTGATTGGAAGATAAGTATTACCTTCTTCACCCTCACACATGTCCCCTATTTTGTCTAGAGGTATCTCTGGTACCCTTTGCTTAGAGCCTACTTTTGGCATATTGGACTCAAGTTCTGGGACCTGATCCTTCACATGATTCCATAACTCAGGTTTTGCTTTGAGCAACTCTTCTACAGTGAGATGACACTGAACCTTAGTGTTCTTCACGACATCCGTGTTCCTTGGAACCACTGAGTCTTCATTTCTTACTAGTATTGTGGGAGCTCTAATCTGGAGTGATTCAGATTCCCATGGGCCTGGAAATTGAGGCAGTTCTTCTAAGGTATTAGATTCAAAATCTAATCTTTCGTCTTCTTGTTCTGCTTCATCTTCGTAAATAGATGGAATGTCTTGGGGAAATTGATCATGAAGTTCATCAATCTCAGGAATAGGAGGGGAATTACCCTTCTCCTTGGCCCATTTCTCCTCTTGTATTTCCCGCAAGAACTCTTGAGAGTACTGTTGAATAGAAGGAGGTATTCCAGCATCCGTGGAATTAGGAACATAAGCTCCCCTTGGTGGTGAGCTTCCTCTTTCAATAACTGGTTGAGCCTGTGGAGGTAGAGAAACTTGTGGTTTGTTTACCAACTGCTCTAATCGTTCTAGTAAGCCCTGGAAATGCAAATCCGATTTGATAGAGTTTGTCTGATTGAACTTTTGACTAGTCTCAAGTATGGCTTGAGCTTGTTCTACCATTTTCATGCACATTTTCATCCGTTCAATCTCTAAATCTGCTCTAGGGTAACTCTTGTCTAGGTTTGCCGCTGTAGGCCCTTCTTGAAGTCGAGCCTGGTAGGCCTTGAACATCATGTCCAAGCCTTCTGGGGTTGGATCTGCAAGAACAGACCCTGGTTGCGGTCTATTTACAGTGGGTGGTGGGGTGGGATGAGGTGGAGTGGATGGAGTTTCGGCATGCGAGGGGCTTTGAGATGCAATGTCTTCTATTTTTGTTTTCGCTTCTTTTAAGCCTTCTTCTAGTTCCGATAACTTTTTATTCCACTTGCGATTGGCCTTCTCTCTGGTATCCTTCCATGTTCTTGTTTTCCTCTTACTAGGCTCTCCCGATTCACTCGGCTCTGATTGCTCTACTGGTTTATCCTGTTTTAAGGCTTGTGCTCTAGTGACAGCTTGTATAGGAGCCACATTGCTACTACTTGAACTTGGATCTGCCACTAAGCCTACCACATTAATGGGTGTAATCTTGGGTGCACTAGAGGGGTTTCTTGGACAATCTCTGGGGAGATGGTCTTTGCCACAATCAGGACAAAAAGCCTGTATTGTGATAGCCTGTCCTTGACTCGGAGATGGTGGGTGGGAACAGTCACGAATGAAATGGTCACCATGACATCTGAAACAAGATCCTCTAGGGGCTTGTGGTCTCATTTGTCTCAACTGGGGCCTAGGGTTAGGATTTGTGTACATGACCTTGGAGTATTCTGGCTCCCAATTTTGCTCCATAGGCGGTGCCTCATATTGATACGAGTAAATCTCACTATGTTCAGGTGACTCTGTGTAATAAGCATGTGGACTACCTTCATGGGAGTAGTCTGAACTATGAGCATGAGAGTCATTATCTGGTATCAATGGGGTTAGTGGCACCAAAGCTCTATTTGGATTTTCCTCTCCCACAGCATACTTGACTGGAATCACGTTGGCTGGAGCTGGTGGTTGGTTTACCAAGACAGGTTGTGGCCTATATGGTACCTGATATTGCTGTTGTGGTCTGTAATATGGCTGTTGGTATTGATTCTGATACCTACCTTGTGGGTAAGGTTGCTGATAATTTTGTCTAACAGCCTGCCTATTGTAGGGACAATCTTGAGCCGTGTGGTTTGTGTATTTTCTCTCAATAGTGCAATATGGAGCATTCCTTTCTCTAATGTTTTGGTTTTGCATTGGGCATACGTTAGCCATGTGGTCACCTCCGCAAGTATAGCACCGATTCAATGAAGTGACTCCCTGTGTTTGTTTATTTTGGACTCCCAGCTTCTTGGCAACTTGCTCAGCTATCTCTTCTATTTCTGTGGAGATCTTTGAAGTATGACTAGTAGAACTATCCGAATCTTTGTAGAGTTTGGCCAATCCTAACTCCTCACCCAAGTTATCTTCTATGTCTATGCACGTCCGCACACACTCTTCTATGGATCTAGGATCTTTCAAGTATACGTAGGATCTTAACTTTGTGCTCAATAAGCCATCTAAAAACAAAGCCACTTGTTTGGCTGGTGTGGGTAGCTCTGGAGCAGGGCATCTTTCTAGGTACTGTCTGAACCTTCTACCTGCTAGTCGCACTGTTTCTTGGGGTGTCTGCTTGAAACTATGGATCAGGGACGATGTGTTATGCCTGATACCACTCTTGGAAAATTCTACAATGAATTCGTCTAGCAGTTGACCTATATCGCGATAGCTGCTTCTACTCAATGGTTGAAACCAAGCTAAGGCCGTGCCTTTAAGGGTCAAACCAAATGCCTCGTACTGGGTTCAGTCCTCAATTTGTTCGGCTCTCAGCACTTGTTTTTACTCGGCCACATGATCATAAGGATCCCCTGTCCCATCGAAATAGTTCTTCATTGCCTTGATCACGTGACTGGGTTTAAGGGTTCTTGGGTACTCCCGGGGTCTAGGCAATGGAAAATCCTGTTCATCTCTTTGTTGCCTATGTGCTTGATGTCTCTCTCTTTCAGGTCTTTCATTTTCAAATCCTGACCTATTCCTGCCCACGGTGTGTGCAAAACTTACCTCAGGTCTCTCTCTAGTTCTTTCTCTCTGGGCTTCATGAGCCTGGGATGATCCTACCCCTTGGAGGCCATGGGAAACATCGGATCTTGGTGGGGGGAAAATCATGTCATTCTTCCATGTATATGCATGTCTATCATGTTCCGTTACCAAGAAAATTTTCTCTGATGTGTTATCCAGGTAGACAACTTTGCCTGGTATCTCAGGATCTTTGAATTCATAGATGATAACTATGCCCAATTGGCTAGGTTGATCTGGCTTGAACCTCCAAAAGGCTTCCTCTGTTTCTCTATTCAAAAATAGTTCTATGCTTTTGTTGTCTTGAGGGATCCAGTCCGGAGTGATCACTCGGGTCAAAACTGACTTACCTCTAGGAGTCTGGGGTCCTTGTCCTACGTTTCCTTGTTCTAGGTCTCCTATCTCATTCTCATGAATGATATTTCCAAACTCATCGGTCCTATCTGGTTGGTTGGTAACCACATACATGGTTCCTTCCTTATCAATGTATGAACCCTCTTCGAACTTGACCACCGGGTGTTCAAGTCCAAAGGATTGATCTGGATTTTTGAGTTGGATCACTGATCGCCTCAGACCATCCTCATAGATGCGAGCACCTAATTGGTTGGTCCGAATATATTCCAACTGTGTCTTATAGGGACCTTCCGGTGTTTGTAGATGGGCAGTCCCTGAGCCACCTGCAGGTTTTCCCATACTAAAAGACATTTCTGAATCACTTGTGTCTGATCTGAGTAAAAGATGACCACTTAGTTGTTGTGCCCAAGACTTGGATGTATGGTTGACACTAGCCTCAGAAGATCTAATGCTTTGTTTATCCTTGCCTAAGTGTCTACCAGATCTCAGGTTCATAAGCTTTAGTCAGGAGTCCAAAATTTCCCCTTGGTATGGTTCAAAATTCTTTGGAGTCCCCTTGGTTCCCTAGTCCCACCTGAGGGTCAACTTCAAATTATCCTATCTCAAAATCAACGCATTATTCTTGAAAAAAACAGTTGAGATCGTGTAGGATTTGAAACGAGATTTCCAACAAGCTATAGAGCTCAAAAAATGGACTTTGGATGAAAAAGTTATGCCAAATCAGGCTCTTGGGGGTCAAAACAGGCAAACAGGACCTTTGGAGAAAATCGCGATTTTGTGATCTTTCTAAAAATCGCGATGCTGTGAAGTCAAAAAAATCGCGATGTTGAGCACAGAATCGTGTTTTTGAAAATCGCGATTTTGAGCAGAAAATCGTGATTTGAAAATCGCGATGTTGAGCAGAAAATCGTGATTTGAAAATCGCGATGTTGATCACAAACTCGTGTTTCTGAAAATCACGATGTTGAGCAGAAAATCGTGATTTGAAAATCGCGATGTTGATCACAAACTCGTGTTTCTGAAAATCGCGATGTTGATCACAAAATCGTGTTTCAGAGAATCGCGATGTTGATCACAAAATCGTGTTTCAGAGAATCGCGATGTTGATCACAAAATCGTGTTTCAGAGAATCGCGATGTTGATCACAAAATCGTGTTTCAGAGAATCGCGATGTTGATCACAAAATCGTGTTTCAGAGAATCGCGATGTTGATCACAAAATCGTGTTTCTGAAAATCGCGATTTTGACTCAGAGAATCATGATTCACAAAATCGTGTTTTTGACTGAAAATCGTGTTTTCTCAGAATCGTGTTTTTGACATGAAAATCGCGATTTTGAGCAGAAAATCGTGAATTGAAAATCGCGATTTTGAGCAAAAATTCGTGTTTTCTCAAAATCGTGTTTTTGACTTGAAAATCGCGATTTTGTCCCACAGAATCGTGTTTTTCTCAAAATCGTATTTTTGGCTGAAAATCGTGATTTGTGAGAATCGCGATTTTGAGCAGAAAGTCGTGTTTTTCACAAAATCGTGTTTTTTGCTGAAAATCGTGATTGGTGAGAATCGCAATTTTGAGCAGAGAATCGTGTTTTTTGAAAATCGTATTTTTCACATGAAAATCGCGATGTTGAGCACAAAATCGTGTTTTTGAAAATCGCGATTTTGAGCAAAAAATCGTGTTTTCACAGAATCGCCTTTTTCACAAAATCGTGTTTTTGCTGAAAATCGTGATTGGTGAGAATCGCGATTTTGAGCAGAGAATCGTGTTTTTTTGAGAAAAACACAGAATCGCGATTTTTTTCAACCACTTTTAGGCGGGAAAACTGAAAATCGTGATTTTTCAAAAAATTTTGAATTTTCACAGAATCGCGATTTCCATCACAGAATCGCGTTTTTTGGCGGGAAATTCAAATTTCTGAGCGCCGGCTATGGCGAGCTCCGTATGAGCAGAAAATCATAAAAAAAATGCAGCGCTTGCTCTCCCTTGCACCTCCTAACTCCTTCCCACACAATAATGCATGAAAAATGGTATGAAAATGGTGAAAATGCACTAAAAACAAGAAATTTCTGTGAAGAAGAAGATGGAAGAAGGTGGAGATGATGATGATGATGAAGATGAAGAGGAAAAAACAGAAAATGAACTGAAATGACAGTTTTTTTTACCTTCCAACGTCGCAAATCTACGATCTTACCATCACAACGCTCGTCCTCGAAGCTCTCTCCCCGGCAACGGCGCCAAAATTTGGTGTAGCTCAAGCGTAAGCACCACCTCCTTTACTTGTCAATCCGCGGAGACGTGAGGACCGGTATGAAGACCACGAGCAAGTGAAGGCACAAGTGCGTGAGTGAAAGCACACAAACATGCACACACATATGCACACACGCGCACAAAGTAAGATCAAAGAGACGAACAATGGAAAGCTTAGAATGCAAAAGAGTTCTCTTACAAAAGTTCTATTCTCTCACAAGCTAACCTCAAAAATGAGCTCTCTAGCTCTTTTTATAGTTTTTTGACTAGTTTTGGCCCTGTCCAGACCTAGTGTCCGGCCTAGTTAAAAATTAGGTTCCAGGGCTTATTTGAGGGCTCAAACGAAGTCTAAAAATTATGAAAATTGGTACGATGGTACTTCTAATACTCCTCAAGCTCGAGGACTCCTCGGCTTGAACAAAATGGAGTTACTAAAAATAGATAATGGTATTTACAATGGTTTCTAGTGATGAAAATCACTATTTTTGTAGGGGATTCTTCTGAAAATTTGACATACACTTCTTGGAGCTCCCTACTTGCTCTCTCTTCTTCTATGTCCACTTCTTTGATGTGCTTCCATGCTTTGTCCTTGACCTTGAGCTTCAACAGTTGGTTCCTTTGCTTCCTCTTGAATGAGATCAGCCATCAAGGCTGTGTTTACAATATGGGCGCTTGCCCGTCACTGTTCCTCTATTCTCTGTGATCACCTCGATCCATCTGCAACCTGTTCTAGAGACTGTGGGATGGGGTTTGCAAAATCATAGAGTTGCCTCACCCAATATGGCAATGGCTTTTCCACTTGGGTGTCGGCAAGTTGGTGACTTTCAGACTCATCATCTGAAGATGAAGCTTCCTTCTCTTCTGTAGAAGGGATAGCTCTTGGGCCAGGTTCATAGTGGATTGCCCCTTCGCCTGATGATAAAGTGGAAGCTCTCTTTTCCTGCTCCACTGCATGTGGCTGCTCTCCTTAAACACCACATCATGACTCGCCATGATCTTCTTAGCTTATAAGCCTTCTTATCTTCGCTATACCCTAAGAAGATACATTTGATGCTTTTTGGTTGAAGCTTGTTTCTCTCCCTATCAGGAACATGTACATAACATTCACTTCCAAATACTTTGAAATGGGAAACAGAAGTGTAGGCTTCTTGTGGAGTCTTTCCATCAAGTGCCTTGGTGTAGCTTCGATTCAAGATGTAGACAGCAATGTTGACAGCCTCTGCCCAAAATTGATTAGGCAAGCCCTTTCCTTTCAACGTGCACCTTGCCATCTCCATGATGGTTTGATTTCGACGTTCTGCAACACCGTTCTGATGAGGACTATGTGCCACTATGAGTTGATGCTTGATTCCCTTACTCTTGCAGAAATCTTCAAACTCTGTTGATGTGAACTCACCACCATCATCTGTCCTGAATTTCTTCATCTTCTTCCCTGTTTCAGTTTCAACAAGCTGAAGCCACTCTTTAAACTTACCAAAAGCTTGAGCCTTATCGCGAAGGAAGTACACCCACATCTTCCTACTATAGTCGTCGACAAGTAACATGAAGTAGGAAGATCCGCCCAAGGCCTGTGTAGGCATTTTTCCGCACAAGTCAGCATGCACCAACTCTAGAGGATAGCTTGCCCTGTTCTTCATGCAAGCTTCACATGGTTCCTTCATTTCTGCAATCGATGGTAGGTGTGCAACCATACCCCTACGATGCATCTCCTTCAGTACAGGGTATCTAATGTGGTTGAATATCTCATGCCATAGCTTACTTGTGCCCATGTTTGTAGTGGCTGTAAGAGCACACAACTCATACAGGTTGTTCCTCCTTATGCGGGTCCCAACAATGTTGTTGTTACCGTCCATAATGTTAGCTCCTATCTTACTGAAAGATACTTGATGACCTTGATCTGTTATAGAAGCTACTGAAAGTAGATTTCATTTTATTTGTGGAATATACAACACATTTGAAAGCTTTCTGATATTGCCATTAGAGTTAATGAAAGAAACTGTACCTTCACCCTCTGCAGGACATCTTGCATTGTCTCCTACCTTTACTGTGATGGGTTCCTTTAGAGGCTGTAATGAAATGTAAAGGTCTTTTCTACTCGTCATGTGAGCAGATGCACCACTGTCCAACACCCATGAGTCATCTATTCCTGAATCTTTACCCGAGGAGCACACCTCCTCTATCGTAACAAATAACTCAAGCTCTATTTCTGCTATGTTGGCAGACTCCTTGCCCTTGCCACCTTTTGAAGAGCCACTCTTCTCTTCTACCTTCTTGATGCGACAATCTTGGATTCTGCGTCCCTTCTTCTTCCAGTGGAAACACTCTCCCTTGAACTTCTTTTTGTCGTGCTTCTTTTTGTCTCCATCTTTTGAAGAGTCTGTTTTGCCTCCTTTGGCATTTGCTGTGAATGCAGCATCTCCTTTGCTACCACCACTCCTTGCCTTGAGCCGGAGCTCCTCCTCTATGAGTAAGGCACTGAATTCTTCAAAAGTTAGTGGTTGAGGTCTGCTTTGAGTGTTAAGAGCAGTTACCGGACCATCAAACTTAGGTGGACAGATTCGAAGACAATGTCGAGCTAGCTCTTCACTTGACTTTTGAACACCTGCTCCCGCCATTTGATCTCGTAGATTCTTTATGCGAGTGATAAACACCTCTGTAGTCTCCCCATCAGCAAACCATTCTACTGCAAGCTGATTCTCCAAGTTCTGAATCCGTGTCTGATTATGAGTTTCATATTGATTTCTCAATATGTTCCATGCTTCACATGCCTTTGTAGTATGCTGAATGAGAGTCAGAACACTATCAGAAGTACTTGTAACAAGAGCACAGAGTGCATCTGCATTTCTATGTTTCCAAGCACGTAGAACATCAACATCAGGAGGAATCATTCGACCAGGATTATTTGGATCAGGTCTTTCTTGGGGCTCAGATCAGTCCCAAGAACAGTCTCCAAAAGCTCATACGAATCAAGAATAGAAGTGATTTTGAACTTCCACAGGGTGTAGTTGGTACCATCAAGTTTACCTTTTGTGAAGGCTGGTGGTCGTATCTGCAACGTTGGGATGACCGGCATCATTGTTGCTCCTGCTTATGCGCCACCTACTCCTGTTGATGAAGCACCTTGGCCCCCAGTCATAGATGATGACGCACCGCTTGATGTCTTCTCTCTTTTGTTGTTCAGACCTCTAAAACCTCTGCGTTTCTTTGCACCACTCAGAGCCTCCTGAGCTCTGATACCATGTAAGAAAAATAGCACAGCGGAATAGACGTATAGACAGAGTTGAGAAAAAAATGTAGACAAAGATAGATGCAGACTAAGAGATAGAGAACTCAAATTCTCAGATTGTCGAGCGTAATACAGTTACAATGATGGTGCTGTCCACCTGTGTGCTCCCACTGTGGAGCTTAGATGGCGATCTAGACAGACTCTAGATGAAGGGCTTACTAGTGCGCAATGCTATGTAAAGCTCAACCTAGGTCATGCTTATATAGCTTTTACAAGGCGGTTCGGTATAGATAAAGCTAGTCGAGAGATATAAAATAGTCGTTAAAATATATGATCCGACAATATCTCCACGACCAGAAGTCCTACCGTCTCGGCCCTACGGGTCGGGGGGATATGCCCCCTGGACCCCACAGAAGGGGGCAAGCCCCCCTCTGCACTCCCCCCATTAAGGTTCTATGGGGAAACCGCGCGATGCCACAGGGCCTTTATTTTCACCTTAAATGGCAACCCAATGGCCTGGAAGTTTATGCCCTACCTAACCTAATAGCTAGGCTCACAAAGATCATCTACAACCATCAAAGGTCACACATAGACCTCATCTAACTTGGAAGTTAGGGTTCCACAAATGTCCGGGCTCTCATAATGGCTTCTCCACATAATGGGGGCCTTACAACTTAGAGCACCATGGATCATTTGTGGTCACATGAGGGTGGATTATTGAGCATATCTAACATTTCAAAGGTTAAAAGTTACGGTTTCAAATCAAAGTTTCTAGGGCTCTAATGTGTTTAAGGGTTAATGAAATTTGTACAAGTAAATATAGAGGTCTAATGTACACATGAAATGTTTTCATGAATCAATCAATCAAATCAACCAAACATCTAAGAAATTTATGATTCTTTTCATCTTTTTGCAATCAAAATATGAGTTCTCCGTCAGATAAGCAAAGAAACAATTTTGCGAAAAAAAATATTGACACATAATCCCGAGGAATTTCATCCCGACATCTGCCCCCACTAAAGTTGCACATCGTTGAGATGGGCCAACTTGCAAAATCCAACATAAGTATATCAAGATTCTTCTAAAACTCTTTTAAATTTTTTATGTTTTTCTTTTTCAAATAATGAAACATGATATTTTATGAAAATGCAGGTTCTAAGAAAAACAAAGTATATGCCTATCAAGAAATACTGCTAGCTCCACTATTGCATGGCTCCACCTCGTATAGCCCACATATAAATCTAAGAAGTCGTTTCGAGGCCACTTCCAAGTCATGAAAACTATTTTTGTCTTTTTCCTTTTCTTTTTCTTTTTCTTTTTCTCTTTCTTTTTCTTTTTCGAAGCCATCATTAATTTACTCCTTTTTTATTTATATAGTTTCCTTCACAAGTTTTTTTGTTAAAGGGAAAAGGCCTAACCCCTAATCAAAGCTGAGGATCTAGAGATATGCACTAGAAGGAGTCAAGATTTCACTTCCTAAGTATTTTCAAAACTACACACAGCCTACTCATCTAAAATAAGTCCATCTTTCTACTAAGTGCTTCAAGTTAGAGTGTCCTATCTAGGTCCTCATAACCACTATAGGGTGTCTGATTCTACTCTCGCAAGTGCATACATCCCTACTAGCATCTCTAATCACTTCTTATTGTGATTTGATACCTTCTTTTGTTTACGGAGAACATGAAATGTAGTATGATATGAATGAAAATCAAATGTACAGAATAAAACTCAAAATATACAACTTGAAAAAAGTACATTCACTTGATTCGACTTTCTTCATCAGCATCAAAATCATCAACAACTTTGAGTACTTGATCAATCTCATAGTCTTCATGATTTCTCTTATTGAACAATTTTATTCTCTTTCGTGCAATCAAGGATCTCAAAGGAGTATTCTCAAATTTTTGAAGCTCATATGTAACATTTTCAAATACAAACGTTAGTACATATGACGTAAACCATCATTTAGCTAGTTTCTTTTGAGCATCATACTAAGTATCGAATGTTCTATCATACACCGATACCCAATCATCTATCTCAATCTTGTGTGGTCTAACTCGATGAGTTTTGTCAAAGTAAATCTTTATTTTAAACCTTGACTCCTTTATCTTTTAAAATACTTTTAATTTCTCATTTCTTTGCTCTAATTGTTTAATTCTTAGTGATAAAATCTCTTCTCTTATCATTCCATCATTCCATGGGAGCGTCCACTACAAGGAATATGGGCACATAGCACCGATTAAGGCGACACAATTTCATCACTATAAATTGCAACAAGCATCAAGCATGGACCCTCGATTAAATGATGAACCGAACGATGTTTTTTTGACGTGTGGCACGACGGGATGTGCGACGCTCACAGTGAGCATCGCTAAAGTGATGGTTTAAAAAAGCATCGCATAAGCGATGCTTTTTTTGTGTCACATAAGCGACGATAAATAAGGTCCCTTATGCGATGCCAATCGCAGCAGTTTTTACGATGCTTTACCATTGCTTACATGATGGATTGTTGACAAAAGAAATTTAAAACATTGGAAGCTCTTCAATTGGCATGTTCACACATTTGATCGAAGAGCTCTCCAACGTTCGCAATTGCACTGTGCTTATGAGCTGAAACAAGGATATGCAGAATTGTTGGTTTGCCTAATCTCTATCTTATTGTCTCTCTCTGTCTTTGTTTCTCTCTTTCTACCTCTTTCTCTCTTTGAATTGTCTCTCTCTCTCTCTCTATTGCAGGTTATTCAAGAAGCTAACCAAGCAAAAAATATGGCTACCTATTGTAAGTACAATTTCCACTCTTTGTATATCATTTGAATTGTGTTATTTTCATTAGTTAGCATACTCACACTTATTGATATGCACATATACACTTATACATGATGAAGATGCATGTTCACACATATACACATATACACATGCTATGGCACACACATACATGTGCACATACACTTACACATACACACACATACACATGCATATGCACAAACATTTCTACAACAACATAAAAAGACTTGCATGCATGCATTATTGCATATATATATATATATATATATATATATATATATATATATATATATATATATATATATATATATATATATATATATATATATACACACACACACACATTAACATACTCTTAAATACATGTATATGCACATCCACATGCATGCACATGGATGCAAATGGAAATGCATCCAAACACACATGCATGTTTTATACATATACACATGCATATATATACACTTGTATATGTTTATACACATGCACATACATATGCACATATGTATATATACACACAGATACACATATATATGCACATATGTACACACACATATACACATACACACACATATGCACATACATACATATACACATATACACATATACATGCACATACACACATATACACATACACTTACACATATACATGCACATACATATACATGCACATACATATACACACACATACACATGCACATGCACATACACATATACACACATATACACTTACACATGCACATGCACATACATACATATACACACACATACACAAGCACATGTACATACACATACATACACATATACACTTACACATGCACATGCACATACATGCATATACACATATACATACGTACATACATTCATATACACACATATTACACACATATACATGCACATATGTGCACACACATATTACACACGTATACATGCACATATGTACACACATATGAATGAATTATATAATTAAAGTACTAAAACACATGCTTAATATAAACAATATTAACAATCAATAGAACAGAACTTTGCATTACTTAATACCATAAACACAATTCAAAACATAACTGAAATGAACAATATATATATATATATATATATATATATATATATATATATATATATATATATATATATATATATATATATATATATATATATATATATATATATATATATATATATATATATATATATATATATATATATCAATGTAAAAACATATCCAATGTCATAATCAAGAATCCTAATCATCATCATCATCCTCATCATCCTCATCCTCATCATCATGATCACCTTGTGACGATCAAGATCGTCCCTCCTGTGTCTGTCTCTCCATCTCATCCATATCTACCTCTCCATAATACTCCTGTATTACATATAACAAACATAAATAAGTAAAACAATTAAAAGATCCATAAAAATAAAATAATTATATAAAATTTAACAATACTCACAAAGGCATCTGGATGATCTCTCATATACTCGCTAAAATGCTGATATCCAAAATGTGTAGCATAGTCGATCTCATGTTGCATAGGATATTGGCCATAATCCTTTCGCTGCATTGAAACAAATAAAAAAGATTAGTTTCTTGCATTTTAACTAAAATATAAAATATGCTCACAATAACACATATACTTACAAATGTTTATTTAAAGAAAAAAGAAATACATAAATCAAATGTAAAAAATTACAAAATATATGAAAATTATAAATATAAACTATTAATTTGTATATCTTGTGTGGAGGAAATGACTCATGAAGACATAGCTGTCTACGAAAAAACTGCCATGTCTTAGGTGGTATGTTAGGTCGCCTCTTATTTTTTTCCACCATACAATATCTCCTGTTAATTTAATCTCAAATAGAAAAAAAGGATCAGAATACATACACATATATACACACACATACACATACACATACCCACATACACATATACATGCAAACATATACACATACATATATGCATACATATACACATATACATACATATAACATAAACACACATATACATATCCACATATATATGTACACACATACACATGCATGCATATACACTCATTCATAAAAAATAAATGCATTTATCCCACAATAATGTGTATTTGTGTATATGTGAACATGTGTGTATGTGTAAATGTGTATATGGGTGTATGTGTAAATATGTATATGTGAATGTTTATGTATGTAAATAATCAGATTGTTAATATCAAATACCATTATTTGTAGATTCCGATCAATCAGATGGAACTCCACCACAGTCTCCTAATCGTGCAAGGACTATATACTGTAAGTATATCAAACTTTTAATTTGAAATATATTTGATTGATACATAAGTGATATATTTTTTTGTTTCTTGTTATAATCAGATTTTGATCAATCGGAGGGCACTCCACCACCTCCTACACATGCAATGACTTCATATGTGTCCTCCGATAGGAATTATGATGAATTTTACTATCAAGAGCATATTATATGTTGGTGTAACTCTTGCTATGGCACGTATCGAAGACCACGATTGGAATGTACTGAACATGAGGCAGAGTATGGAACTTTTGAATGTGCACCATCACCTTGTCAACATAATAATGCTTGGCTATGTATTTTTTCTATAAATTAATTTCATTATTTTATTTAAAAACCATATTACTATTGATATACAGGAATACTTGCTCGATGATGATGATGATGATGATAATTTTTCTCATAATGTTAATTTACCTCATACATGTCATGTGTTGGAGTTAGATGTCTACGGAAGCACGTGAACAACACAAGGAAGAAGAAGAAGCTTGGAGCACAACACACAATACTAAATGTATTACTAGAGAATGTACAAAGATAAGTAGCCCACTAGGGCAATAGGCGTATATACAAGCCGGGGGAAAAAACCTCCTAAAGAGGGAAAAAAGTGCCCCGGCAGTCCTAGAGTGTTCACACACATCACTACCTAAATATATCAACAAATCCCCCCTAGGAGTGATGCGGTGAACAAGTAGCTGGCACGCATGTATAAGGAAGTGCCATGGTATGCGGAAATCACTCCACAAAAGGAAGTAAGCCCAAAGCTTTATGGAAAGCTTCAAACTTCTCCCTAGGCAGAGCCTTCATGAAAAAGTCCGCAATGTTGTCTTGCATGGGCACATATGCCAAGAAGATCTCCCTAGCAAAGAACCCCTCCCTGACATAATAATAATGCACCTCAATGTTCTTAGTGCAAGCATGGAACACAGGGTTCCTCGCAATTGCCAATGTGCTCTGACTGTCAGTGAAGATGGTAGTGGCAGAAAACTGACCAACACCCAAATCATCCATAAGGCGTCTGAGCCACACACACCCAACATTTGCTGTGAAAGCTGCCCTATACTCAGCCTCACAACTGGAAGTGGCCATAGTAGGCTACTTCTTCCTCAACCAAGATATACATGAACTACCAAGCATGAAGCAAAAGCCACTAGTGGACACACGAGTGTCATAGCAACCAGCCGAGTCTGAGCTAGAAAAAGCATGCAAATCTGGCAGTAGAGATACCCCCTTGGGATAAAACAACCCAAGTAGCCGAGTACCTCTCAAGTAGAGAAAGATGCACTTAACCACCTGCCAATGCTTGACACCTGGGCAATGCATAAACTTGCTCATCTGTGAATATCTGGTTGATTAATGCATAAGTAAATTAGGGATCCAATAGCCCGCTCATAGAGGACAACATCAAGTGCATCTCCAGCATCATGAAGACTCAATCGTAAACCTATCTCCATAGGAGTGGCAATAGGCTTACAGTCTTCAAGGCCAAAACACTGCAATAATGTGTCAATATATTTTGTTTGACACAAAGCCATTCCACCATCAACTTGCATAAACTGAATGCCCAAATAGTGATGCAAATGCCCCATATCAGACATCTCAAATGAGGCATGCAAATCAGCCTTAAAATCAGCAATATGCTTCTCGATAGGACCACTGAGCAGCATGTCATCAACATAGACAACAATGATCAGAAGCACATCATTAACACTCTTAACATATAAGGTGCTTTCAGTTGGATAGTTCTCAAAACCATGTGCAATCAGATAGGCATGTATCTTCTCATACCAAGCAGGTGGTGATTGCTTTAAACCATATAATTCCTTCTTTAACCTGCACACCTGGTTTTCATGCCCTTTCTACATAGCCACGGGGCTAAAAAACATACACTTTTTTATGCAAGTCACCATTCAGAAATACAATTTTAATGTCCAACTGATGTACATTCCAACCATGATGGGTTGCAAGTGCATAGATGCTCCAAATAGTAGTCATACGGCATGTAAGTGCAAAGGTCTCATCAAAATCAATGTCTCTTTCCTGTGCATAACCCTTTGCAACAAACCTTGCCTTATACCTGTCAACTATTCTATCAGGCTTACGCTTCAGCTTGTAAACCCACTTAGTGCCAATGGCCTTCTTGCTAGGAGGCAAGACACATAAAGACCAAGTATCGTTCTTCATTATAACATCATATTTAGATTGCATAGCAGCCACCTAATTTTCTAAATTTTGTGCTTCATCAAATGAAACAGGCTCATCCTCATCACAGAGACTAGATGCAGCCATAGCATAGCAATCTAATGCAAAAGAGGCACTATGAGAGCCTGATCGAGTACGATATGGCAAAGGTGCATCTAGTTTGCTATCACGCAAAGTTTGCACTAGCCATTTTGGCATAGTTTTTGCCTCCTCAATGTCATCTCTCTCATCAACAAGTGCATCATGTAAATCTGCATCAAAAATGGGATGATCTGCATCATCACATGAAACCTACAAAGGTTAAGAAGTTGCCTTATTAGAACCAACACTAGACTATCCACTTGTAAAAAGAGGCAGCAAAGTATCATACATGTCTTTGGAGCTAACAGATGTCTCCTTAGTACATGAAAGCAATGGTTGAATAGCATCTTCCACAAAAACAACATCACGGCTAACAAAAATGCATTCAGTATGTGAATGATATAGACGATAGCCTTTACTTTCATAACTATACCCAACAAAAATACATTTTACTACTTTATCATCCAATTTTTTGCAATGTTGTTCACGCACTAATGCATATGCCAAACAACCAAAAACACGCAAATGTGCAAAAGCTGGCTTGCAATCATGAAAAGCCTCATATGGAGTGATAGATTGCAACTCTTTAGTGGGACACCTGTTAAGTACATATGTTGCACACATGACAGCCTCAAGCCAGAAACTATGTGGTAACACCTGACTCTTGACCATACACCTCCCCATCTCCATGAGTGACCTGTTCTTTTGTTCAGCAACTCCATTTTGTTGAGGTGTATACGACACTGTACACTGGTGTTTTATCCCACGTTCAACCAAAAATGCATTAAAATTAGAAGACATATATTACCCCCCTTGATTAGAACGGAGGGTGCCCATTTTACATGCCGACAGATTTTCAGCCAAAACCAAAAACTGTTTGAAGCACATGAACACTTTGGACTTTGCCTTCAATGGATATACCCATGCATGCCTGGAAAAATCATCGATGAAAGTCAGGAAGTAAAGATAATTTCCAAAAGAAGGTGTCTGCATAGGACAACAGACATCACTATGTACAAGCTACAATTTCTGAGTAGCCCAAACTGAACCATCTTTTGGAAAGGAGGAATGCTGCATTTTGCCCAAAATACAACCTTCACAAACATGTTTTCCTGGTGTCTCAAGTTTGGGCAAAGAGGATACCATTTAGATTTTTGGAGGCGTAGCAAACTAGCAAAATTCAGATGACCAAAGCATGCATGCCAAAGCTTTGCATCTGACATAGCCTGAGAATCATGTACTGCACATGCCGAATCATTTACAGATCTTTCATAGTCTATAAGCTTATACAGCCCACAAAATAAAATGCCAAAAGCAATAATGACATTGCCATTTGACAGATCATGAACTGTACACCTCTCATCAACAAATTTCACAACCAAGCCAATCTTGGCTAATAAAGAAACTGATAACAGATTTTTCTTGATCCCTAGCACAAACAAAGCATCTGACAAAGAGAAAGAACTACCATCAAGAGTAGTCAAAATTATCTTACCAACTCCCATAATAGGATAAGAGGAGTTGTTGGCACATGTAACAATATTCCGTGTAGGGGTAGGCTCGAGTGAAGAGAAGAAACTGTGTTGCGAGGTAATATGTTTGGTCAAAGTACCAAACATCCGAGTCTATTGCAGACATGCACTGCTCATGAGAAGATGGGTCAAAACTCCAAACAGTAGTAAACGCCCATTCTTCTTCCTACACAAGATTAGCAGACTCCGTTTTTGTGTAGAGGCTTCTGCAACAACCATTCTAGCCTCTTTCTTCTTTGCCTCTTTAGCAGCCAGTTTTGTACAGTTCTTTATGATATGATCATTCCCTTTATAGTACTTGCAAAACATTTCTGCTTTTTTTATTTTTTCTCATCTTTATCTTGGTTCTTCAAATGTGCAGCATTTGCAGATTTCTGCTTACTAGTAGAAGAGCTCCATTTTCCTTTGCCCTTCTGACTAGCCAGCAAAGCTTTATCAGCAATATGCATAATGGACCTGTTCTGCCTGGACTGATCTTCCTGCAACAGAATAGATACTAACTCCTAAAATGACAAGGCATTTGGGTTGCCTTTCATCATCAACCAAAGAGTAGAAGCAAAACTCTGATATGAATCAAGAAGACCATTCATAATGGTCTGCACAAGTGAGCTATCTGGTATAACCTCATCAGCAGAAATCAATTGTTCCTTCAAGTCTTTGATCTTTGTTATAAAACTCTCCATAGAATCACCTTCATTCATGTGCTCACTCTCCAACTGTTTTCGGAGGTAAGCAACACGAGCCTCATTCCTAGCTTGGTTGTGGTAATTGTATCCCACACATCCTTAGCTGTTCTGCAAGAGCAAATGTGAGGAATAATGGCACGTTTGACAGAAAAAGCTATCAATGCATGTGCCTGAGCATCTCTGCCATCCGAACGAATATGCTCTGTAGTAGGTGCAGCAGAAACCGCAACACGAATAGGAATATGCAAAATATCATCATCTTCGACACCTTCTGCATCAGCTTCACTACCTGCAGTTGTAACAGTTGCAGGTGTGATAGGACGTTTTTCAACACCCTACACAATGTTCCACAGTTCTTTTCCAACCAATAGATGACGCATCATATAAGCCGAGAACGGGTAGTTGGTACAATCCAGCTTATCCTCAACAACCAACATACGAAATACATCACTGCTTTCAACCATGGCTGGTGACTAAAATACCTTGATGCAAAAAATTGATTGTATCTCAAAAAGTTGAACAGAATTGCCTAGACGAATTCTGCTAGACCTGTAGCAAACTTTGAGGCGCTTATATTGGTGAACCGAAACTGGTATATATCTTTGGCACAAAAAGACGAAATCACCTACACAAGCACTATGATAGTGCGTTCAGAGGTCAAAAGGAGCCCAAATTGCGATTTTGGCACCACAAAGCAAAGGTGTTTTGATCTCTGAAACACCCTGAGTATCCTCACCAAATTTTGTGCGAATCTGAGACTACAACCAGAGAGGTCTAGAAGACACCCTAGATGAAGCGGCGACTTGCTCTAATACTGATTGTTGGAGTTAGACGTCTACAAAAGCATGTGAACAACACAAGGAAGAAGAAGAAGCTTCGAGCACAACACACAATACTGAATGTATTACTAGAGAATGTACAAAGATAAGTAGCCCATTAGGGCAATAGGCGTATATACAAGACGGGGGAAAAACACCTCCTAAAGAGGGAAAAAAGTGCCCCGATGGTCCTAGAGTGTTCACACACATCACTACCTAAATATATCAACATCATGGACTTGTTGTTCATCAATTACAAACAGAGGTTTCTAGAAAACATCTACCTCCTGGTTTAGAGATTGAAACATCTAGGGATTATCCATTGGCAGCTCGTGATTGTTCTCTAGTACAATCATATGATAGAAGAAGATACGGAGGATGGAATAAAGGACCACTTCCTTTAGATGGAGAGGTTTTCAACTTCTGGGGTAATGGCTATATGATTGCTCCATCCACTATTACTAATGCTGGTCATGGTCTCTTTTTTGTAGAGGATTTGTATGTTCCTTCGAACTATGAAGTCACTCTTATGTCATTTTGTGGTCCTATATATGGATGGGGAGATTGGCATCGGCTTGCACATTATCTTCAAAGCATGAGTACTTATGGAATATGCTTGAATGCAACATCATCCCTTACTAGTAGAAGGATTTCACATGCAGAAAAAAAAAGATTATATATTGATGGAAGACCTTACACGCATGGAAATACAACAGGTTTAATAAATAGTAGTCGAGGGTTACATAATAATTCAAGGAGTAATTGCACATTTGAGGAGCATGAAAATAGTCATGAATCACCATACATGAGTAGAGATGTATCAAGATACATAGTTGTCAATGCTATTACTACATTACATGCTGGTGTTGAATTATTAGTGAACTATGGATGGCGTAGACCTCCAAGAGCACCTTTTTTCTAGAGAGAGAATGAAACTTTTCTATCCATATTTAATAACTTATATATTTAATCTTATCTTTAAAGTTTACTTTTTATTCATTTATGGAATACTAATGATTTTTTTTCATGTGTGTAGATTCCAATGTATGATGTTGATGACATTCCTCCACACCATTCATAATTGCCAGTAAGACCTCATTTATCAGAAACTTCTATGAGGAGGCTACACAAAAGTGATCTTATGAAATATGCAAGTTTGAAAGATCTATACTCAAAAGAAGATAAAGTACAAGATTTGTGCGACACTGATGATGATGATGGCATGGCAGATTTTATTGAGGATCGGTATCAAAATGACAGTGAGAGCATTGATATTTCTATAAGTGAGGAATATCTTCGAGAGGAATGTCTAAAGCATGTATATGAAGGAAGTCATTTGACACGACTAAGTGCAAGCTTACTTATTCTCAATCTTGAAAATCATTTTGGATGGAGTAATGTATCTGTTTTGGCACTATTAAGGTATAATTTTCAATTTTCTATCAACTTATATATATACATGCTTAAATATATACATATAAATACATGCATATATAGACATACACATAATTATACATGAATGCATACACACATATAAACATACACACACATACACATGTTATGAGCGTAAGGTCAAATTATACATACCTGTATCGAATGAAGATGTTTTGTCCATCTAGCCTTTAGAATTGTCCACCCAAGCTTTAGAATCTTCCTCACATATTTGTTTCTCCTATTCTAGTTGACCTAATATGTGTGCTGCTAAATGTTTTAAGAACTTTGCATACAAATCTTTAGTATCAGTTAGCTATGGAGGTATTAGGTCATTAGGAAAATGGGAGGACCAAATTTATCTTGAAGATTTTGAAGGATGGAAAAATAATTTTAAAAGTATGGACGGAAAGAAAGCATCCATTCAATGCAGGTTTTATTTTTTACTTTAGTATCCACATATATATACATAAAAGCAATGCCTATCGTGCATTATTGCGACGATGAGCCATAAGTGTTTGCATCTCTTTTAGGCACCACTTATGTGACCATCCTATCCCAAAATCTGTCTCAAGTGAACTCATTACGTATTTTTTATCCCTCTCATAATGCTTCCTACAAAAATTAAAAAAAATCATGTAAATAAAACATAAGATATTTATTTCAATTTATATGTAAAATTTATACTTACTTCCACTCTAAGTGGACAAGGCACACGTAAGAGTCACATAATGCTCGCATTCTTCTCTTGAAATCCAATCCATTCTGTATGTACACAATGTTCCCCTCTGGCTCTATATCGCACTCTAGCCCTAAGGTGCCTATGCATGTCCTAATAGGCACCTGTGCTCTGCTATCATGATCTAGAGGTGGTATAGGCGTCTTGAAAATAGATAGATAAAAATAAATAAAAATATTTGTTATAATATAATGAAAAAAATTTACGAAAAAAAATATATCTATGAGGAGATAGCTATCTTCCTGCATGTGGAGCCGTAGAAAAGCCCTCCTGTGATTGCTGGGTAAGCATCTGGATCGTATAATCCAGCTCATTACCAGCCATCTTTGAGTACTCATGCATGATGATCCCTAGAGTATCAAGCAGAAATCTTGCTCTCATAAGACTTTTTATGAAAGTGAGTTTTGCCTTTCTCTCTCTACCAGGATCCATAATACATGTACATATAAAACAAAATGGGTTAGAAATCAATATATAAACGTGTACATATGTATGTGTGTATGTGTGTATATGTGTATGTAGGTGTATATGTGAGTGTGTGTATGCATGTAAGCATGTATGTATGCATATGCATGTGCATTATGTATGCATGTGTGTGTATGTGTGTGTGTATGCATGTAAGTATGTATGTATGCATATGCATATGCATTATGTATGCATATGCATATGCATTATGTATGCATATGTACGCATGCATGTGTATGTGTGTGTGTATGCATATATATGTGTGTATGTCTCTATGTGTCTGTCTATGCATATATGTGTGTGTATGTGTCCATGTGTGTGTGTATATGTGTGTGTCTATGTGTGTGTGTGTATGTGTGTGTGTCTATGTGTGTGTGTGTGTCTATGTGTCTGTCTATGTGTATATACGTGTGTATTTTTATATATGTGTCTATATGCATGTGTATGTATGTGTATAAATGTGTGTGGATGTGTGTATGTGTGTGTATGTGTGTGTATGCGTGTGTGTGTGTGTATGTGTGTGTGTATGTGTGTGTGTAAGTTTGTGTGTCTATGTGTGTATGTGTGTGTCTATGTGTGTATATATCTGTGTATCTGTTTATATATGTCTATATGCATGTGTATGTGTGTGTGTGTGTAAATCTATGTGCACATGTGTGTGTATGTGTATATTTGTGTATGTTTCCATGTGTGTGTATGTATCTATGTGTGTATGTGTCTATGTGTGTGTATGTGTATGCATGTATCTATGCATATGCATGTGCATTATGTATGCATATGTGTGTGTATGTATGTCTATGCATGTAAGTATTTATGTATGCATATGCATATGCATTATGTATGCATATGTATGCATGTATGTGTATGTGTTTGTATGTCTCTCTATGTGTGTGTATGCATATATGTGTGTGTATGTGTGTGTGTCTATGTGTGTGTGTAAATCTGTGTGTATATGTGTGTGTACGTGTATATCTGTATATGTGTCCATGTGTGTGTATGTATCTATATGTGTGTATGTGTCTATGTGTGTGTATGTGTATGCATGTATCTATGCATGTGCATTATGTATGCATATGTTTGTGTATGTGTGTGTATGCATCTAAGTATGTATGTATGCATATGCATATGCATTATGTATGCATATGCATATGCATTATGTATGCATATGTATGCATGTATGTGTATGTGTGTGTATGTATCATGTGTGTATGCATATATGTGTGTGTATGCGTGTATGTGTGTGTGTGTCTATGTGTCTATGTGTGTGTGTGTAAATCTGTGTGTATATGTGTGTGTATGTGTATATGTGTGTACGTGTCCATGTGTGTGTATCTATCTATGTGTGTATATGTGTATGCATGTATCTATGCATATGCATGTGCATTATGTATGCATATGTATGCATATGTGTGTGTATGTGTGTGTATGCATGTAAGTATGTATGTATGCATATGCATATGCATATGCATTATGTATGCATATGTAGGCACATGTATGCATGTATGTGTATGTGTGTGTATGTCTCTCTATGTGTGTGTATGCATTTATGTGTGTATGTGTGTGTGTATGTGTGTGTGTATGTGTGTATGTGTATGTGTGTATGTGTGTGTATGCATGTAGGCATGTATGTATGCATATGCATGTGCATTATGTATGCATATGTATGCATGTGTGTGTATGCATGTAAGTATGTATGTATGCATATGCATATGCATTATATATGCATATGCATATGCATTATATATGCATATGTATGCATGTATGTGTATGTGTCTGTATGTCTTATTATGTGTGTGTGTATGCATATATATGTGTGTATGTGTATGTGTGTATGTGTGTATGTGTGTATGTGTGTATGTGTGTGGATGAATTTGAGCATGTATGCATGCATATGCATGTGCATTATGTATGCATATGTATGCATGTGTGTATATGTGTGTGTATGCATGTAAGTATGTATGTATGCATATGCATATGTATTATGTATGCATGTATATTTATGTGTGTGTATGTCTCTCTACGTGTGTGCGTGTATGCACATATATGTGTGTATGTGTCTATATGTGTGTGTGTGTGTGTCTATGTTTGTATGTGTGTGTGTGTGTCTATGTGTGTATGTTTGTGTCTATGTGTGTATATATGTGTGTACCTATATATATGTGTCTATATGCATGTGTATGTGTGTGTGTGTAAATGTGTGTGGATGTGTGTGTGTGTGTAAGTGTGTGTGTCTATGTGTGTGTGTATATGTGCGTGTATGTGTATGTGTATGTGTATGTGTATGTGTATGTGTATGTGTATGTGTATGTGTATGTGTATGTGTGTGTGTGTGTCTATATGTGTATGTATGTGTGTGTCTATGTGAGTATATGCGTGTGTATCTATATATATGTGTGTCTGCATGCATGTGTATGTGTGTGTGTAAATGTGTCTCGATGTGTGTGTAAGTGTGTATGTGTCTATGAGTTTCTATGTGTTTATGTGTGTGTGTGTGTCTATGTGTGTGTATGTGTCTATGTGTGTGTATGTGTCTATGTGTGTATGTGTATGCATGTATGTATGCATATGCATGTGGATTATGTATTCATATGTATGCATATGTGTGTGTATGTGTGTGTTTGCATGTAAGTATGTATGTATGCATATGCATATGCATTATGTGTGTATGTGTGTATGTGTGTGTCTATGTGTGTGTGTCTATGTGTGTATGTGTGTGTATGCATGTGTATGTGTGTGTATGTGTCTATGTGTGTATGTGTATGCATGTATCTATGCATATGCATGTGCATTATGTATGCATATGTGTGTGTAGGTGTGTGTATGCATGTAAGTATGTATGTATGCATATGCATATGCATTATGTGTGTATGTGTCTATGTGTGTGTGTATGTGTGTGTGTTTATGTGTGTGTATGTGTGTGTATGCATGTGTATGTGTGTGTAAATCTGTGTGTATATGTGTGTGTATGTGTGTGTATGTGTGTGTATGTGTCTATGTGTGTGTATGTGTCTATGTGTGTGTATGTGTATGCATGTATCTATGCAAATGCATGTGCATTATGTATGCATATGTATGCATATATGTGTGTATGATGTAAGTATGTATGTATGCATATGCATATGCATTATGTATGCATATTTATGCATGTATGTGTGTGTGTATGCATATATGTGTGTGTATGTGTGTGTGTGTGTATATGTGTGTGTGTCTATGTGTGTATGTGTATGCATGTGTATGTGTGTGTACGCATGTAAACATGTATGTATGCATGTGTGTGTGTATATGTGTGTACGCGTGTAAGTATGTATGTATGCATATGCATATGCATTATGTATGCATGTATGTGTATGTCTCTCTACGTGTGTGTGTGTATGCATATATATATATATATATATATATATATATATATATATATATATATATATATATATATATATATATATATATATATATATATATATATATATGTGTGTGTGTGTGTGTGTGTGTGTATGTATGTATGTATGTGCATGTGTATATGCATGTGTATGTGTGTGTATGCATGTAAGTATGTATGTATGCATGTGTATAATTGTATGTGTATTTGTGTGTGTATGTCTCTTTATGTGTGTGTGTATGCATATATATGTGTGTATGTGTATGTGCATGTGTGTATGCATGTATATGTGTGTGTATGAATTTAAGCATGTATGTATGCATATGCATGTGTGTGTATGTATGTGCATGCATGTAAGTATGTATGTTTGCATATGTATGCATGTATGTGTATGTGTGCGTGTATGTCTCTCTATGTGTGTGTATGCATATATGTGTGTATGTGTATATCCATATATGTGTGTGTATGTGTCTATATGTGTGTGTATGTGTGTGTGTGTGTCTATGTGTGTATGTGTGTGTGTGTCGATGTGTGTGTCTATGTGTGTGTATATATGTGTGTATCTATATATATGTTTCTATATGCATGTGTATGTGTGTGTGTAAATGTGTGTGGATGTGGGGGTGTGTGTGTAAGTGTGTATGTGTCTATGTGTATGTGTATATATATGTGTGTGTATGTGTATGTGTGTGTGTGTCTATGTGTGTGTGTCTATGTGTGTATGAATGTGTCTATGTGTGTATATATGTGTGTGTGTATGCATGTGTATGTGTGTATGTAAATTAGTGTGTATATGTGTGTGTGTGTGTGTGTCTATGTGTGTATATGTGTGTGTGTATGTCTATGTATGTGTGTGTATGTGTGTAAATCTATGTGTGTATGTGTGTGTGTCTATGCATACCTTGCTTCCAAGATGAGCTCTTCTCTCTCTCTCTCTCTCTCTCTCACTCTCTCTCTCCAAATCTCGGCACAAATGTGCCGGGAGAAATCAAAAACTTTTTTAACATTCTAGAGCGCCGCTTATGTGATGCTCTGGGACACCATGATGTCGCTTATGTGATGCTCCAGCATCGCAGTCAGTTTGCCGACATCGTTAATAGCATCGTTGTTTAGCGACGCTATTTGTCACGCATAGTTTTTGCGTCACATAAGCGATGCTAAGATCGCTTATGTGACGACACATGTTTTTCTCTTAAAGAAACAAGCTCGTTGCTTATGCGATGCTAATATCGCATAAGCGACTAGCCCCCATTTTTTTTTCAATTCGGGGGCATCGCTACGCCCCCCTATTTCTAGTAGTGGTCATCCAACTCAATGTCTGAAATTGGATGGGGAAAACTAGCTTTTGAGAGTACATCAGCTCAGTAGGCATAAAACCTCTAGATCTAGTGTATATCATCCTATTTGGCCATAATGTGAATGGAAACGATCTAGGCGATTGCTTTATGTCATCATTGCAGGCCTTAGGGATTGCCTTCACCATGGAATGGTGACCTCTCTCAATGTTTCCATTAGCCCCAAGGCTATAGGAAATAGTGGGAGACAAACATTTTCCACGGCAATCAAAGAACGATGTTGCCTCTCTCGCATCTATCTCTCACCTATCTACAACCACTTTATCAACATATCCAAATCTTTAGATCATTTCTTCCAAAAGAAATTTTCATACATTATATGTTGTTGTTGCAGAGCTAAAGAGCGCAGAAAGCAGAGAAAAAAGACGGGCCCCAAAATTTTTCCGATTTGGACACACAATTTTTTGTAACATAACCACTTTTGTATATATTTTCCGTTGTAAATGCACTAGAGGAGTCCTCTAGATGCATCCCCTCAAAGATTAGTGATTTACCCATGTACAATAGTAGGAAATTAGTCTTTTTAGGGAATAAAGTGCCGGTCTCTTGTGTGAAAGGACCAAACTTAGGGCACTAGTATATAAGTCAAAAGTGACTCATTGTAAAGGACTTCTTGTCATTGTGAAGAAGAGCACTTCTGAAATTTCGAGTTTGCCTCTTCCTTGCTGATTTTGATCTTCATTTTGCTCATGTATGTGTGTGTGATGCTTGAAATGCAAGTGTAGGACTGTTGTCTCCCCCTTCCCCCTTGTTTTGAGTGGCTGTAGTGCGTGCGTAAGCTAGGAGAAGCAAAAACGCGGGTGTTAGTAGTTCCCGTAATTCACTGTTTCTGCCATAACTTGCAGCAGAGTGGTCAGAATTGAGTGAAACCACCACCATTGGATTCGTCTCGTCGAGAGCTTCGAAACGAGTACCCTATTGCCTATGTTCGGAGTTCTGGGCTGGGAGAAAACCTCAAAAAACCAAAACTGCTGAAAGTAGGTTTGCGGCAACACTTCCAGTTTTCTCAGTAGGTGTGGGTAGTATTAGTCTTTTCTCTTGCTCGGATAGTTAACTCACTTCATTTTCTATCACGTGTGCAAATGTCTTCATACACTTGGTAAGTCACTCCTTCGGATTGATAATTAAATGTGTGCAAAGGACTCCACTATATGCACTTGTATTGCAATCGAGGTATAGTCTCATTGGTACAAGTCCTTGAGTCATTACGGCTCGAGTACACACGTTTTTGGCGCCGTTGCCGGGGAGGCACTCCACCAAGTTGCCTTCGTGATAGTTAGAGAGCAAGTGTGATCGAATCGTACTTGTAGAGGTGAATTTGTCCATTGACGAGTAGTATTCCATTTCAGCACTTGTCACTTCTCATCCTTGAGGTGTGTGTGATAAGTTTTAGGTTTAAGTGTAGGAGGAGGGAAGAGAAGGAAGAGTTAGGGTTAGTTTAGGAGAGGAGTAGAGAGGAGAGGAGAAGTAGGAATAGGCAAAAAACCCAAAAAATTCACCAAAAAATAGACCAAAATTTCAAGTTCTGTCCCAAAAAGTATAAAAACCCAAAAAATTGACTCATTTGACACTTGCTGGAACTCTGGTATCGTGAGCGACAGCGACCGGTATCGTGGATCTGGTATCGTGCGTTCGAGGCCAATTCAGTGAGAGTTTGAACCCAAAGGGCAAGCTAGAGCAGACAAAGGTGAGTTCTTATCAAGATCATTCACTCAAAGCACTTGAAACATGCACAAAACGTGATTAAAACAGTGCGCAGTATCGCGGGGGGGGTAAAGAGAAGTTATTTCTGAGTTGTTGTGTGAGAGAGAGGCCTAGAAGGGAGGAGGAGTGTAAGAGCTGCAAGGGGGTGAGAAAATTTCCACATTTTCTTGTGATTTGGCTTGAGTATCGCGATCGGTTGAGTTCTGGTATCGCGATACCAAAACTCCCTTGTATCGCGATATTCGCCGTCAATATCGTATCGTTTGATACCTAACTTGGTATCGCGATACCGCACTGGTATCGTGACCCTGAGTTGGTATCGCGATCGCGCAATTGCGGTAGTATCGTATCGCTGGTCATTGACCCTGGTATCGCGATACCATTCTGGTATCGTGTAGCCAAGTCGGTATCGCGATCGCGCTTACTACGGTGATATCGTATCGTCTCCCACTAAGGGCGGTATCGCGACACCATCGTGAGATCGTATCGCCTAGGGTCTCTAGTATCGTATCGTGGTGTTCCTAGGGAAGTATCGCGATACTATACTTAGTATCGTATCGTGGTGTTCCTAGGGAAGTATCGCGATACTGTCACAGGTATCGTATCGGCCAAGTTCGGTGGTATCGTATCGCTTCCTCCTAGAGTTAGGTATCGCGAAATCACACTGGTATCGTATCGGCAGAAGATCAGGTATCGTATCGTTAGAATCCTTTGGTATCGTATCGTCATAGTTCCAGTATCGTATCGTGTGCTGCAGGGGTATCGTATCGTCTGCTTCCCAAAGTAGTATCGCGACACCACACTGGTATCGTATCGCCTCTGTGCCTGGTATCGTATCGTGGGCATGGTCTAGTATCGTATCGTGTGATTGTCCAGTATCGTATCGATTGGATTCTGGTATCGTATCGCAGTCAAAGCAGTATCGCCGAGAGCAGTATCGTCAGGAAGTGGTATCGCCGAGATAAACCCTTTCTTTAGTCTGACACTTTGAGCCTTTAGGAGAGCTAACCAAGGGGAATCTAAGAAGTATAAAGGGAGGCTTAGGTGTGTGAATGAACTTGAGGTCAGGAAGAGTGCTAAGTAGCCGAAGGAGCGTCATCTCTTCTATAGGAAGCACTGCTCAGGTCAGTCACCACTCCGTCTACTCAGAGACCTCTAGTGAGTCTAAGGAAGACATACCCATGGCATCGGAAGACATGCAAGGTCCAGCACCACATAGGAACTTCATGTCTACAGTGGAAGGTGAGTACCGCACTGCGTTACAATATGTATCCACAAATGCCCAGGAGATTCCAATCTACCTGGATGGCTTAAACAGGTCCGTTGCCAGAATGGCAACAGCACAAGATGTCACCATCATACCACGACCAGCTGTCAAATACGAGGGAGGTGCTTACATTGACAAAATGGGTCACATCTACATAGTAACTGAATTTCCGGAGAGGATCAATGAAAGAGGAGAGTTCACGGATCCCAATAACTCTGAAGATTTAGTGACCACCCCTGGAGGCAGATCACAAGTATCACGGGTCTTGAGAGGAGACTTGATACCTAAAGACGACTACTTGTTGGAAGTCTACATGATTCACGGAGCAGACTTATTGCTTCAAACTGACGTACCTGTTCAAGGAATAGGAGAGAGCCCCATGACATTCTATGAGTTGAAAGACCCAGATGACGAAACTAGACTCACTTACCTAGATAAGAATCAAAGAAGATATTGGCCTGTAGGTGTCCTAGACAAGGCTCGGCTGAGATATATGGGTGCGCCTGTATTTCCTCAGAGGGAGCAGGCAACTACCTCGCAGAATCCTTTTGGAAATCAACCAGAGACGGAACATACCACATCAGGACAGACCAGTCAAAGAAGTGTGCCCAACCGTACTCATGTACAGTTTGCAACTCCAGGTGAGCACACACATAATCAGACCTACACAGGGATGGGGAACCATTTCCGACCACCGGTCAGACCACGACCACCTGTGGGAGGACAGCCAGGAATGCCTCCATTACGACCAGCTGTCCCGGTTTTCCCTGCAATGCCCAGACCACCTGAACCAATGAGGAGATTGAGACCAATCCAAGTAGCTAAGTTTATGAGAAACCATTACGATGGATCAGGGGAGCCATATGATCATATTGCCGAATTTAAACAAGTTCTAAGAGCGGAGCAAGTAGAGGACTTCTTTGTGCAGTATGAGTCTTTTGGACTCACCCTCACAGGAACAGCTCTAACTTGGTTCCAACCTTTAGATCCCAACCGATTTGGAAACATGGAACAATTCTTTCAAGAATTCATAGGAGAATTCACAAAGAGAGGGATTAAACACAATTCTGCATCATTAATCCATAGCTTTAAGCAAAACCCCAATGAAACTGTGAAGACAGCTGCCCGAAGATTCAACCAATACGTGGATAGATGTCCTACGGCTGAGAGACCGACTCAACAAAAGATGATTTCACTGTTTTTAGATGGACTCTCTAATGGGACCCTAAGAACCCTTGTGTATGTGAAGAGGCTGCAAACATTGAGTGAGTGTCTTCAAGAGTGCATCGACTTGGAAGATAACCTTGCTGAGGACCTTAAAGGTACTACCGACCTCACAAAATCAGAAGACTCAAGAAGCACAGTGACGTCCAATTCTAGTAATATGGAAGAACTAGCAGAACTATTAGCTAAGAAACTAGGAGTCCAAGGACAGAGAGCTTACCAATATCCAGCTCAAAGAGTGCCTATGTTGAGGAGGTGTAACTTATGTGGAGGAGAACATCCCACACACTTGTGTACCAGAGGAGGAGCCGGTGCACAACCCATGTATCCACACAACAGACAGCAACAACAAGGGACTTCTTCATACTGCCACATCGAACAAAAATATACCAACCATACAACTGAGAACTGTCCCTTTAATAGGCAAACACGACCTGTCAATCCACCACAATACCGACCTTATGGATACCCACCTAGAGAGCTTGGTAGGGAGATGCCTAGATACAACCCGTATCCGGTAGGAGCCCCAAGACAATACGAGCAAGCACCGTACCCACCACCACAACCAGTGCTGGGACCCCAATTGTCACAACCTCAACAAGTTGTACCTGTGAAGTATACTCAACCAGAAGAAAACTTGGAAAGAGCCATAATACCGGCTTCAATAGCGACCAATGTAGAATCAATCAACCAAGGGTATGAACCCCCACCAGGAGAGTACTATCCATATGAAGCCAACATGATGGAATATGAACCAGCATATGACGTGGCTTATTATGGATATGAAGGATTTGATCAGACCTATGGAGCGGAAACTGCAACTTTAATGTATACAATGCCCAAAACACAGCAACCATTGAGACCGCCCATTAGACCACCAGTGCAGAGAGGACCATGTTATAGATGCGGAGGGGATCACTTCATTCGGGAGTGTCCTCGACCTTACAACCCTCCACCACCCAGGATTTGGGAAGGATATTGTAGTGATTGTGGGAAAGAACATCTTTTTAGAGATTGCCCTAAGAACCCTACAAAAACTCAAGGTCCTGCACCAATCAATGTAATAGAGGTCATAGAAGAATCTGGAAGTGATAAGGAGTACACTGTACCGCTAAAAGCTATTACTAGAGCTCAAGCAAAACAACAAACAGGAAAACAACCGGAAGAGAAACTAGAGAACGATAAAACAGGAGACGCTAACATTCAGATAGTCGAGGATTCAGAGAACTCATGTGAGAATACCCAAAACACCAAAGTACAAAAATGGAAAGAAAGACGAGAAAAGCTCAAGGAGAAATGGGCAAGAAACAAGAGCCAAAACAGCAAAAAACAAGCAAAGGGTTCTAGAAAACATAACGAACAACAAATGCATAAGGAGACCCCTGAAACACCACCAATTCATTCAGAGGCAAAGAAGCCAGGATCAATTCTAGCTGACCCAAAGCCAGAGGAATTGGACATGTGGCTAAAAGCATACCAAGCTAGAATCAAAATGGGACCAAACCTAGAACAACATGAAAGACTCTACCCTCAAGGGGAATTAGAGAAAGAAAGACTGGCGATATGCAAAAAACTCATAGAAGTAGCACAGGCGACTCTAGAAAAAACTATCCCAATTTTGCCTGAAACAAGGATCGCACAGGACCTATATGATGCGTGTATCCAACCTAAGGATAAGGAACCTAGTCGGGAAGATGATCGAAATGAACAAGAACAGGTATCCATAATACCCGACTTAGAGGAAGATTGGTCCAAAGACTTGTGGAAAAGAATTAGAGAAGAGCAGTGGAAAAAGGATGGTATCAGTCCACCTCCTTTTGAGGAGATAATAGGAGCAGATAGTCATCATGATCATAACCTAGAGAAAGCATATGAGGAAGTGTCAAGATTTGATAAAGGAAGAGAGGAAACCATGAGCATTTCAACGCTGCCTAACTACATGGGAGAATATGAGAGAGAGTCTATAATAATACGAGCACCCACAGTGCATGGGAAAGAAAAAGGAAACTCAGAAGAAAGTTCACACAATCTAACAGAACTTAAGAAAACAAAGGTGCAATGTAAATTGACGGTGGAAGAGTTGCTTCAACTTAGACCACATCTATGGAGACAGCTAGCAAATCAAATAGAGCCACGGGCAGAGAAAGGAGAAATGAAAGGAAAGAAGAAAGATAACCACTCCACAATACAAGTTCCAGTTGACAAAGTAGGAGAATTTAGCGAAGGAGATGAAGGTAATACGTGCTTACCTGTCACCTACAATGGGTACATGACCAAGGCCATCTTAGACACTGGAGCTGGAGTAGGAATTGCAACGAAGGAAATTTGGGAAAAGTGGGGTAAACCAGCCTTGCGACCCACTCGCATGAAGCTACAATTAGCAGATGAACATGTAGAGAAACCCCTAGGAATATTGGAAGGAATTAGGTTAACCACGTGTGGAGTAGAGTTTGAACACACATTGGCCATCTGTAAGTTCGAAAAAGCAAACAATTACGAGATGATATTAGGACGACCATTCATGCGACAGATGCGAGTAGTACAAGATTGGGGCAGAGATTCATTATATCTCCAACATCAAGGGAACACTACCAAGATAAACCTGCACTCATTCGCTTATCGGGATGTCCCCCCATTACAATGGAATCCAGTCCACAAAGAAGAGGACGACCTGTCCATTCACAGTGCGGGATCAAGTGACCAATCTTGGATGCACGAGGATGCCCAGTTGTGGATGTGCAAAGAAGCCAAGAAGGAGGAATGTAAAAAACAATTGTGGCCAATAGGGCACCCTAATTATCGATCGGTAGAAGACCCCGATTATATGCCTCAAATTTTTTCAGATGAACTCTTTGAACCACATGGCTGGATGGAAATCCTAGCCACATTAGACGTTTGTGTGAATGAAGAAGTATTGACGATGAACGACTGTATAGACGAGGAAGGATATGATGTGAACCTCTACATGGTTGTCCTCCAAGAAGTAGAAGCAGGAGAACTTGTAGAGGAAGAGGAGAAAGAAGAATACGAAAGCATAGAAATGGAACCAGAGTTCGACTCTGAAGAACAATATTTAGAAACTATGCAAAAAGAATCAAAAGAAAAAACGACAGAAGTCTTAGCAATTGAGACTGTCCCAAGAATGCACGAGCATATAGAGGACACAAGTAAAGTGGAACCTGAACCAGACCACTTCGAAGTTCCAGAACATTTTAAAAGATACGAGGTGGAAGAAAGGAAAATAGCAACTCAAATGCCTAAACGAGAAGCACGAGACGGAGAAGCCTATGATAACAAAGAACAAACCAAAAAAGTGGTTGTAACGATAGAAGACGGAGAAGAGAGGTGCACGTATATTGGGAAAGACGTATCAGACGAGGAAGAAGAGGAACTCATACACCTTATCCGAGAATATCGAGATGTATTTGCTTGGACGTACAAAGACCTTAAGGGTGTAGAACCTAGCATATGCGCTCATCGAATCCCTATGACAGCAGATGCGAAACCTTTTAAACAACGCCCTTACACGTATAACGAAGTTTACGCTGCAAAAATAAAGGAAGAAATTGACAAATTACTAGCGGCAGGATTCATTTATGAGATTGAACACACAGAATGGGTATCACCACTAGTTGTCGTGCCCAAGAAAAACGGAAAACTAAGGGTGTGTATCAACTTGAAAAAAGTAAATGCAGCAACTATACGAGACAGTTTCCCTTTACCCATCACAGACCATCTTTTGGAAAGAGTTGCCGGCAAGGAGGTCTATAGCTTCTTGGATGGATTCTCTGGTTACAACCAAGTAGCCATTGCAACTGAGGACCAGCATAAAACCGCATTCGCGACTGAATGGGGAATCTATGCATTTAGAGTGATGCCTTTCGGGCTCACTAATGCGCTAGCCACCTTCCAACGATTGATGTGTCATGTTTTCAAAGAATTTCTGAGAAAAAGCATGGAAGTATACGTAGATGATCTGTGTACATACTCAAATCAACGACCAGATCACATACCGGAACTGCGGAAAATATTCAACAAATGTAGGCAGTATAGAGTTTGCTTGAACCCTGAGAAATGTGTCTTCATGGTAAGACAAGGAAAAATCCTAGGACACATTGTTTCAAAGAATGGAATATCTACAGATGAGGACAAGATTAAGGTTATATTGGACTTACCAAGACCCAAGAATGCGAAAGAAGTACAAGCCTTTATGGGACACTGTGGATATTACCGTAGGTTTATTCACATGTATGCCATAATTGCTAAACCCTTATACGGTCTATTGACTCAGTTCACTTGGACGGACGAGTGTGAGAAGGCCTTCAACGAGCTTAAAAAGAGGCTGAGTACAGCCCCAATTCTAAAATCACCCAACTGGAACAAGCCTTTTCATATTCATGTTGATGCTTCTAACTATGCAATTGGATGTATCCTGGCTCAACCGGCCGATGAAGGAAAGCTTGATCATCCAATCGCTTACGCGAGTAGACAATTAAACCAAGCAGAGAGAAATTACACGACTACGGAAAGAGAGGGCTTAGAAATGGTCTACGCAGTGAAGAAGTTTAGACATTACCTCTTAGCCAACAAGTTCAAATTCTTCATTGACCATCAAGCCTTGTTGTATCTAGTCAATAAGCCTTGCAACACAGGGAGATTGGTACGATGGTTCTTGTTACTAATGGAGTTTGACTTTGAGGTAGTGGTCAAAAAAGGAAACACACATGTGAGAGCAGACCACCTTTCTAGGTTAAAACACGGAGAGCCACCTAACGGAGTACCGGATGAATTACCAGATACATATTTGTTCAATCTTGAAGTATGTCCCAAGTGGGCGGAACGATTAATTCCCATACTCACTCATGGCCCTCAGCACCCAATCAACAGGAAGAGCAAAAAAGAAATTTTTCAATCAAGGAACTTACACATTGTCGCAGGAAACATGTATTATAAGGAACCTAACGGAGTTTTATTGAGATGTGTCGAGGAGGACGAACAGAAGCAATTAATTCAGCAAGCACACGTAAACAAGTGGAGAACCCATCAAGGGATGCACGGAACAATTCGAGAATTAAAAAGATTAGGGGTATATTGGCCTGACATGTCCAAGGACGTTCATGAGCATGTAAGTAATTGCATGGAATGCAAAGAAACTAGCCCTGAGGATCACATGTCCTTACCATTTTCTACCATAGCGCCTAATTGGAGTAAAACATTAGTGCAATTCCTCAAAACCAAAGAGCACGAAATAGGAGCTAGCCTAGCAAGAAAGCGATCCCTAGAAGAAATGAGCAAGGAGTACGTGATAATGGGGAAACAACTGTTTAGACGAGGAAGAGACAATCAACTCAGATTGTGTGTGCATGAAGGAGAATATCTTCCCATATTAGAGATGGCTCACGCAGGAGCTCCTGGAGGTCATTTTTCAGCAGACAGAACTGTCAAGATGATTCTCTTTGCAGGTCTGTGGTGGCCAACTCTACATATGGATGCTGAAACATATGTGAGAAGCTGCGAAACATGCCAGAGAGCAAAATATCCCATTAGAAGAGACGACATGCCTTTAAGACCCATGGTTTGTGCGAGAGCATTTACCAAGTGGGGAATTGACTTCATAGGACCAATCAACCCACCTGCGAAAGGATCACATGCGGAATACATCATAGTAGCCACCGACTACTTGACAAAGTGGGTAGAAGCTAAAGCCACTCGCAAAAATGATGCTCAAACTACAGCAAAATTTCTCTTTGAGCATATTTTCACCCGATTTGGACTACCGATCGAGATAGTAAGTGATCGAGGAACTCACTTCCTAAACGAAGTCATTGAATCTCTAATGAATGAATTTCTAGTGATCCACAAAAAATCAGCCCCATACCATCCCCAAGCCAATGGTCAGGCAGAGAGTTCCAACAAGGTACTGTGTACCGTATTGACAAAGATTGTCAACAATGGAAGGTCAGATTGGGACAAACAATTGCATCACGCAATTTGGGCCTTCCGGGTGGCATATAAAACGGCCATTGGAACTACACCTTTCAACCTAGTGTATGGGCAGAATGCAATCTTGCCAATTGACTTCTTAGTGCCTACATTAAAAGTAGCTCAACAATATGAGTGGAACGGTCATGAATTGTCTCAGCAATTAGATCGAATTGAAAAGCTGCATGAGACTAGATTGCAAGCGGTAGCAGGCATCTATGCCGCTAAACGGAGACAAAAGGCATATTATGACTCACATATTAAAGATAAGGGACTAAAAGAAGGCGACTTAGTCCTAGTATACACCCTAAAACAGCATGCAAAGAAACTACAGAAACGTGGATATGGACCCCTGATCATAAATCGAATCTCCACTAGTGGTGCAGTCAATCTCGCCACACTAGACAGAGACATTCTTCCTAATTACATCAGTGGATGCCGAGTGAAACGATTTATGGAGCCTCTGACCGATGAAATGCTAGCTAGACTATTGGGAGCCCAAAGTAGGAAAAGGGAAGAAGAACGAATACGAGAAGAAGCACGGCAGGAAGCCCTAGAACGCATTAGAAAACGCAAGGAGTGGATCAGGCAAAGAGATGAACGCTATCTCCAAGGAGAAGAGCCCATCCCTATGGCAAACTACCAGGTCAAAAATGATGATACAACGGTTATATGTAAAACACAACCTTACCTGAACCTAGGAATTGGTAAGACAGAGTATCAATTGATAGACGCATTGATCGACTCAGGAGCAAGCCTTAGCTGCATGCGAAAGAGAATAGCAAATGAACTGCAATTAGAATTGAATCCCACGAAAGCCAAACTAATAGGAATTGGAGGTCACACCCTAGATTGTATTGGAACAACTGATGTGTCCCTCCACATAGGAAATTCCTCCATGGAACAAAGAGTTCTAGTATGTGAGGATAACGATTTAATGGAAGACTTCATTCTAGGACAAGACTGGATCATTGAAACCGAAGCATGTATCCATCTAGCTCAAGGATATATTTCAGCCACGATAGGGCATAAGGAAGTTTTCAGCTTGCTTGAAGAGAAACCGTGTAATCAAGCCATATCAATACCTAGATCAGAAGAAGTTCAAGAAGCGATGAAAGCTAGTAGCTACTGTGCTCAACCCTCAGAAAGCAAATGTGTAGAAACTGAAACTTTAATCATTCCGACAACCCCTGTAGTGTCGAAGCTACCCATAGTGGATGAGAATCAACCAACCATCGAGGAGACACCCTCTCCCAAACAAGCTCAAAGTATCCGAAGATCGAACTATTGGAAACCAACAAGCAGATACTTGAACAGACCACCATCCAAATATATATGGATACGAAAGGATCAGGTACAGAGTCAAAAAAAGTCTACAAGCGCTTTGAAGAAAGAAACGGACATCACCAAATCAGCTACAAAGAACTACAAACGAAGAGAACCAGTACAAGTATGGATTGCCAAGCCCCTGCTTGAAGCTCAACGACCTCGACATCAGATATGGATTCCCAAAAAGGTCATACAAGCAGCTAAACAGAATGTGAAGACCAAGGTGGAAACGCCACAGGAGACGAGGCAAAGGCCACCACCACCAGAGAATCATCAGAAAAGATCACAAAGCAATGTCAAATTCCATCGGACTGTGGATAAGGGAAATGGAACACCAACAACTACACGAATCAAGAAAACCCGACAACCTCTCTCAGTGTTCTCAAAAGGGGTGTGGAAACCAAAGCAACCACAAGGAGCTACTGATCAAGGAGAGAGAGCACCTACTTGCACTCATGAAGTACACAATGCACTTAAAGTATGCATAATAGGGCGACATTACACGGCCACGCATTTGGCACATGATGCTCCAAACAAGATTAGTGGTGCACATTCTCCAAGGGAGATTAGCTCTCAGCTTGAACTCAAATAGGAATGGATCTACAGTGTAATTAAATAAAAGCTTCGGCTATGCTAACAGTTGTTTTCTTTCAGGAAAATGATAAAGAAACAAAAAAGGTGGTAAGAGATCTCAACTATGGGGTTAGGGGAACGGAGTGAAGAACGATGATACTCAGAAATGCACCACACTACTGCATTCTTTGGTGAGAAACTAATATACTTCACTCACGAGTGCAGATGTCTTCTCAAGATTCTGAAGCAACCATACCTGAAGAAGCCATGGATTTCCCACCCCAAAGTATTACAAAGGCGAAGGGACATTGGTTCCGGGAAGATCAACCTGACGGGGAATCAATCTTCCTTGCAACAATCAAGATCATGGACACCGATCATCAATTTACTATTCTGTCCCAGGATTTTCGAGTACTGCATGGGATGCCATCTATACAGGATATCATGACGAAAGCAGGCATTCTCAAGTATTTCGAGCTGCCCATTTACAGACCAGATTTCCAAAGATGCACACAAGTGATGAATACATTACAACCAGCATTACATGACCCATTGGTACCAGAAGCTAGAGTAATGGACAAAGTTGGAGAATGGGTAATTATTCAGTTCACCCATGAACTGATCAAGGAAGCGTTTGGATGGGAGAAGGATGGGATTACAGTGGTGAAGGAAGAAAGCCGAGGTGCCAAAACTAGAACATTCACCGAAATTAATCGGGTGGACATCGAGGAGGCGGTCAGGCTAATTCACCAGCATTTCTGCTTTCCTAACATGCACCGATACACGGCCCCACAAAAAATCATCGTGCAATTACTGTCGCATGCAATCAAACAAATCGGGAATCAAATTAATCTGACCCCATATGTGCAGGAAAGATTGTTCGAAGCGAAGAAGCAATGGAAAAACAAGAAGTTCCTCAATGGAAGTATTGCACTGACCATTCTGATATACCATGCGCTAGGCATCAGGGAGCATCTACAAGAAATGCCCTCATCAACAGGTTTAGCTCAATATGCCAAAGTAGCAACTATCCCTAAGAAAAAGAAAAAGACAACCATTGTGGAGATGGCTGAACCAAGCTCTCAACCCAGAATGAGAGGCACAAAAAGACTCAGAGAACTCGAGTTACAGGAAGAGGACACATCAATTCGGAAGAGGGTCCATGTTCTTCCCAAGGCCACGATTGAGAAAAGAAAAGAAATAACGGAAAAAGACTTGACAGAAGCTCTCGAAGAGACCCATCAATATACAGAGGGGCAAGTTAATTTGCCAGTGCAAGGTCACCACTATAAGCAATCACAACAAGCAACAGACCAGAAAGCCAAGCTCACAAAAGTTCATAGGTATAAAGAAATAGGCTTGGATAATTCTAGTTCGGTCTCGGAGAAACAAGAAGAACCAGACACTTCATTGCTTAATGTCGATATTCAAAGCGAATCAAAAGATGATGGACATTGGGATGAATTAAATGAAGTGGACTATGGCGCAACCCAAGACGAACACAAAGAACAGGATCAGACAAAAGAGGTAGACACAAATGCTACTAGACAGCCGGAAGAAGAAGAAAGGCAACAACCTGTTCAATCAAAAGACGCCTCCACTACCCATATCAAAGAAGGTAAATCCGATAATGAGGAACCATTAGTGCTATCAGAGGATAAGCCTCAAGAAGAAGGACATGATGAAGAACCCTTCACTCCACTAAGGGTTGTGGCAGAACCATCCCCCATGGACGTCACGTTTCAAGGAAGTGCCACGAAATCTAAGGATCAAGGTAAAAACAACGAAGAACTGAATGTACAACTACAAGTCCGACAACCACATAATGAAACTATTCATGTGGACAAAGGGAAAGATGTACACACAGGAGAAACACCAAGTATACCAAGGACATGGCTAAACGTCGATATAGCTCAGCTCAAGCTTGTGGTGCAGGATATGATTCGAACTGCACTAGACACTCAACAGTTAATGCTTGATGCTGATGAAGATTACGATCAGGCCATGCGTGAAAAGCAGGAGCTTCAAAAAGAAGGTGTGGATCTGGCTAATAGGTTATCAAAAGCAGAAGCTCAAGCCTTAAAGAAACACGAGGAAATAAAGAAGACCAAAACACAATGCCAGGTATTAGAAAAGGAAAATGCCCAACTAAAAGAACAAATTTTGGAGCTCACGAACAAATTAGATATGACAGAAAAAGAGAAAACAAGGATCAACGCTCGTGGTAAAATACTCGAATCACAGCTCAAAGTGAGTATGGAGGAAGCGGAAAATTTAAGGAACAGGAACAAGGAGCTCATGACAGCTCTCCTCAGTGATCAACCACCAGCAGAAACCAATCATTCAACGGAGGACATAAAAGAACTGGAAGAAAAGATCACCAAGATGGCAGATCAGCTCAAACAGAAGCAAGACGCCATTGCTGATTGGGAAAAAAGGTATATGCATGACACTGCAGCTCTACGCAAGAAATGGAAAAAAGCTGAAAATGACTATTTCAGACAGTGCAAAGAAGACACAGATCACATGAATATAGTGGCTCAAGAATTGATCAAACATCAGGAGACGATTGCCAAGGCTGAAGCAGAATTAAAGAATAAAGAGACACTCATCAAACAGCTTCAGGAACAGATTGAGTGCCAAGACAAACAGGGGACACCAGTAGTTCCACACGCTGCGGAGGCTACTGTGGAGACTGAGGTACGTCCTCTCTCTCCCCCCTCATATCATTCACCAATTAGGGCGGAAAAGGAGGTTCACGTTGAACCTAATACTCGCGAAATTGCAGAAATGAGCAGACCAGAAAGGGTACTACTGGTGTCCCAGCTCACTGCTGATTTTGAAGATCAAATAATTCAGATAATGAAAGAGGCTCAGATTGAGGATAAACAATTGGATCAAATTTTGAAGCCATTCAACGTGCCATACGGCCTACTTAAACAACAAACACGGATGTATATAAAGTCTGTAACGAATAAAGATCCGGACCACAACCTCCACTTTCAACATGACACGTTCAATTACACTCAAGAGGAGTTTGAGAAGGCGGATCCAACATGGAGAAGGAAGATTTTGGAAAAGAATCCAACGTTGCGGGTGCAGTGGGAAGCATCACCATACGCGCTTCAAGCCAACCCATCTTTTTGTCCTGTACCCCGCAGACGAGCTTGGTCGCACTTTTTGGAAGGTCAGCGCCAAGGCAGTATCAATAATCAGTGGCTTAATTATCCGCTACTACCTAGTCCGCCACATAATTACCTACCGACCGAAGAATATATGGTAAAAACAATGGAATTTTGGATTGCGAGATACGCTACAGTTCCGGATTTAGCCGTCAAGATGACCAACAAAATATTCAGTATGATCATTACAGTTTTGAAGGTGTTCCAGCATGCTAAGTACACATTTTTAAATTTCATCGGCATTACGCAGGGCTCAGAAGCATTAATTTTTGATTTATCTACTATTCCCAGCCGACTAACCATCATGGCATATTATTCTCGTCTCATGTTTTTGCCATCGACATATATGCAGACGTTTGAAGAAGCATTCTTCACAGGCTTCTTTGAAATTGATTCAGAAATTTTTGTGAAGATGACTTCAAATTTAAATGCAAGACTGGTGGCCTATGAAACTAGCTTCTTCGCTGATCACAGACAGGCGCCAGAAGACGGAGTGAAGTCAAAGCAATGGAAGGAATTTATGATATGTCATGCAAATCTGCTGAACCAACGAGAGCAAACCGCCATCCAAACATACACGCGTCGCCTCAGAAAGCCTGTCGAGGACGACAGAGTTCAGGAGGAGGGACGTGTAGAGGGACAATCAAGCAAAAAGAAAAGAAGAAGAAGGTCCAAGTCCAAAAGTGCGCAGTAAAAGATAAAACATCAAATGATTAAGGACCACTCTCTGCAGGAAGCCCCGCAGGGGCGCAACACCCATCTCTGCACAGAGCCCCGCAGGGGCACGCACCAGGCTACAAAGCTAAACCCCAGGGTCCCGAGTTATGGACTTTTCAAACATCAGAGTAGGACCAAAAGTTAGAAAGGGGTAGAGGCTGAAAAGTTGAAGAGGGTGACTAAGAACAGCACATTCCTAGTCACTGGTGGCGTGCGTGGCAACCCGAGTCAACAGGCAAGACAACTACATCAGGCTCTCGAGTTGTAGAGCTTGAATCAAGAAGGCCATCGAATCTGCATGTCTGTTTAACTGCAGACAACACTGACCAAGGGGAGCGTGCAGTGGAAAAGCTGAAGCGCCTCTAAAACGTAATGCAAGATCAAGAAGCAGACAACACTACCCACGGGACGCGTTCGCGAAGCAAAGTCTGTCAAGGGACGACAGAGACGAAGAGGGGGAGAGTGTTGCAGAGCTAAAGAGCGCAGAAAGCAGAGAAAAAAGACGGGCCCCAAAATTTTTCCGATTTGGACACACAATTTTTTGTAACATAACCACTTTTGTATATATTTTCCGTTGTAAATGCACTAGAGGAGTCCTCTAGATGCATCCCCTCAAAGATTAGTGATTTACCCATGTACAATAGTAGGAAATTAGTCTTTTTAGGGAATAAAGTGCCGGTCTCTTGTGTGAAAGGACCAAACTTAGGGCACTAGTATATAAGTCAAAAGTGACTCATTGTAAAGGACTTCTTGTCATTGTGAAGAAGAGCACTTCTGAAATTTCGAGTTTGCCTCTTCCTTGCTGATTTTGATCTTCATTTTGCTCATGTATGTGTGTGTGATGCTTGAAATGCAAGTGTAGGACTGTTGTCTCCCCCTTCCCCCTTGTTTTGAGTGGCTGTAGTGCGTGCGTAAGCTAGGAGAAGCAAAAACGCGGGTGTTAGTAGTTCCCGTAATTCACTGTTTCTGCCATAACTTGCAGCAGAGTGGTCAGAATTGAGTGAAACCACCACCATTGGATTCGTCTCGTCGAGAGCTTCGAAACGAGTACCCTATTGCCTATGTTTGGAGTTCTGGGCTGGGAGAAAACCTCAAAAAACCAAAACTGCTGAAAGTAGGTTTGCGGCAACACTTCCAGTTTTCTCAGTAGGTGTGGGTAGTATTAGTCTTTTCTCTTGCTCGGATAGTTAACTCACTTCATTTTCTATCACGTGTGCAAATGTCTTCATACACTTGGTAAGTCACTCCTTCGGATTGATAATTAAATGTGTGCAAAGGACTCCACTATATGCACTTGTATTGCAATCGAGGTATAGTCTCATTGGTACAAGTCCTTGAGTCATTACGGCTCGAGTACACAGTTGTCTTCGTACGAAGAGCTTGTCCTTCCACATGGTCGTTAGGTCTTCTCTAGAAAGTATAATATATTTCATTTTATCTATCCCTTTGAGCATGGTTGGAAGGTCAACCACCCACTTGTAATGGATACAAGGAGGCTTAGTCGGATGTAACAAGTCTCAGTGCCTAACTGATGAATGCACATGGCATGTGGCACAAGTGTTCACAAATTCATGACACTCACATATATCCTTGGCCACCAGTAGGCTTCCCTAATCTTTTGATGAACTTTGTTCAGCTTTCCACCTATGTGAATAGAAGCTGGATTAATAAAATTTACATATGAGATCCACCTAAGCATCACAATATGCAGAGAGGAACAGTTTTCTATCATACCAATCAATGGAAGATAATCAATCTCAACAACAACATTCACTCCAATGAAATACTATTTATCAGTCTTTAAAGTTGGCACTAATCCCCATAGCTCTCTCTTTATTTGTGGATATTTTCTTTGAGTGTCATGTAAAATTTTCACACCAATGCAAACTGTGTATCTCTACCCCTCATCATCATATTGTCTAATGACCTAGTCTATACTAACATGACTGGTATCAACACTCAAAATGATAGAATTCTATCCTAAATAATCAACATGCTTCAGAACCAAGGCTTCAATTAGCAGCTGCTTCAATTTATGCATCACTGTCGACTATTTTTTTGTCCAAACAAACCTTTTTTGGTTTCTCATAAGATCATATAAGGGGTTTGCAACATGAGCGAAGTAAGGAATCCAGATCACATAGAAGACACAAGCTCCCAAGAACCTCCTTACTTCACTAACATTAGGAAACACCTTAGAAATCCTAGTAATGGCCTCAACTTTTTGTGGGTATGGATTGTGGCCGTAATATGCACACAGATGTCCTACAATGAGAACCTCGACAACTCTAAAAATAGATTTCTCTAGAGAAAATGTGAACCCCACCTCTTCGAATCTCTCAAAAGAATTTTTACAATCAAAGATATGATCGCTAACAAACTTCCTGCAATCAAAAGCATCTAGAATTTCATTTTTCTCTCTTTCCTCATATCCTTTCATCCGAATATCATCGATAAAAGGCATAATCACTAAAGATATGAAGTCTCGTAGGACCAGATTCATGCCATTCATAATGTGAGTCACAGAATTGGTCGCTCCCTCCACCAATGTGCACATGCATACAGATCACCCATGGACTAGATAGAATGCCCTACAAATTCTTCTACAAACTCATCTACTATAGGTCCTCTCCCTACAATTCTAATTGTGATTTTAATTATTGGCTGCAAATCTTGAATGAAATAAAGTTTCCCATTCTTCTTTGGCACCGTGAACCACCTACTCAAGTATAGAACCAAAGAAGGTTCCAATAGTTGCATGGATATCTTTTCCTTTAATAGCCTGATCAACTCAAGTGAGTGAGCCTTTTGGATTAGAATATGTCAAATATTCCATGGTATATGTGGCACTGTAAAGATAATCATGGGTGGAACTTGTTTTGGATTTGCACAACCTATCTCATGTGGAAAAAGTGCAAATGCTTTCTTGTGTCTCTTCCCTACTTCTATGAACTTTTCATTCTTATTCTCTCTTAGAAATGATCTTTCTCCAAATTTTATCTCTTTAAGAGCCTCCTAGTAAAATAATACCCTATAAGCTCTCGTCTTCTCAGCACAAGGTCATTAGACACTCTCAGATACTTTTCATGACTATCATTTGGCTATGGTTGAGCTATGGGTTATACTTTCTTCTCAAGATTCTTATAATTTGTATTCACATTTACTTCATGTTCTTTCAAAAACTCAATGATCATTTCATATTCTTGGATAGAATTGAGCATGATAATTTTTTATTTTTCATTTCTTTGAAGTGCTTGCGCAAGTTCCTACAGAATAGTTGAACTACTTTCCAATCAGATACATTTTCAATCTTCTCATCAGGCAACATGAATCCTAAATTTTTATGATCGTTTTCATGTATTTTCCTAAATTTATTTGAAACATTTTCTTTTTGTAAACAAAGCAACTTGAACACACATGAATATATAGAAAAACTCTTAATTCTATGTATAGAATAATGCTAGACATCAAACCAACTCCCACCATTGTCTTGCTTTACAGTGGATCTTAGCACAAATTTCGGTCAAAACAAGCTCCATACTCAACTATCGGTGCACAATCATCATGGTCATGAGAGTTAATGGGACATTTCACATATTCTGTCTGATTCTTGAATGATTTGGGCATACAGTCATTACTTGTGAGGAGTAAAGACCGGATCTTGATACGATTCTTGCATAGGCATATCTATCATCGATCACCTTTGTTTCCATTGAAAATTCCACTATAAAAGGCTCCCCAAAAGAGCCTTGTAAGAATAGTGATCTTGGACAAAGAAGTGGAATTCCTCATAAATTTCCTTCCGGAGGCATTATCAACAGTCCTCATCCTCTAGCCATGCTCCTTATCTATAGGCCATCTAAATTGTTCATACAACTTCTTAGACATCACATTTATCTTTGACCCTAAATCAATCAAGGCCAAAACTAAACATGAATCTCTGTCAATTCCTAATTTCACTTTCATGTCTGGTGTCCCTCTTGCCTGAAAGTTCATAGTATGCTCATTCTTAGATCTTCTCATCTTATCATCAGGTATAATTGGTGCGAAAGAATTCCCATTTTCTTGACATCTTGAAATCTCATCAACCATCATCATTAGGCAAGTCACTCAAGGCTATAGCTTCATTCATCACTTGCATGTCTTCAGATGCCTCTCCCATTTCCACATCCTTAGGTAATGGGAATCTCTTATACTTTATCAGTTTTATGAAACTATTCTTGAACCCAAGCTTTGCAATGGAGAAGACATGTTCCATTGACATGGTCACTTGAGTCTTCAATACGATTTCATTTAATATTTCTTTGGCATCATTCTTATTCTCAAGCATAGAAATCAATATAGCCTTCAATGTTTTCTTCTTCTTCTTCTTCTTCTTCTTCTTCTTCTTCTTCTTCTGCATCTTCTTCTTCTTCTTCTTCTTCTTCTTCTTCTTCTTCTTCTTCTTCTTTTTCTTCTTCTTCTTCTTCTTCTTCTTCTTCTTCTTCTCCTTCTTCTTCTTCTTCTTCTTCTCTTTTTCTTGAACATTTTCTTGAGTATCTTGAGTCTTTTGAGTAGGTTCTTGGTCCTTTTCCCTTTCTTTATTTGGTTCTTGAATTTTGATTGGCTTAGTTAGCCTCTTTCCTTGTCTTATTGCTTTCTTGTTTGCCTCTTCTAGAGAAGCAATAGGCTCCTTAAAATGATTTTTTTTTAGTTTCCTTAGCTTTTCCTCAAATCCTTTACTTTGTTTTCTCATCACTCTTCTCCCTGGATCAGCATCTTCTTGCTTTTCATCTCTTTTTTTTCATCAACATTAGTTATGTGCAAGTAGACAAAGAACTAATCTACAAGAGACTTCGAGGTAGTCTTCTACATGATCATATCTTTGGCTTTGATGAAGGCTTCTATTGAGTAATTTCTTTCTAGTTGTGGCCTAATTTCCTCTTCATATCCTTCTTCTAGCCACTCTAATTGTGTTGCTAATGTGCTAGCATTTGTACTTGACAAGTTCTCATCTAGCGTTTTCATTCCTCCCTTCCCCCAATTTACAAACAAAGGAACCCAAGTTCTAAAGTCACAAATTTCTTTTATCTATATTAGTCAAAATTGGCATTCTTTATCTTGTTTCAGCTCTTCACATGCATAGGAGAAATGTTCCTGTGCATCACACCAAACATATCTCTTTGCCCCTCCAAACCCCCTAGTTTCTCTTCTCTCAAATGGTTCAATTATCCTCTGATATGTGGGCTGATCTGGTGGTGTAGGGGTCCCCTGAGCAATGGGTTGCCTAAGGCTTCATGTATCCTTGCATGTTCGGTATTGACATAAAATTTCTCTACAAAGGATCTATATATCTAATGCTAGCCTGAGGAGGAGTGTGATCTTGATAACCCATAAAATAGAGCTCATTATATAAACTTGTCATCTTGTTGGATAGAGATGCTTGAACCTTCATGACATTCTCTATTTGCTTGCTAAGGATTTCCAACTACAACTCCATTGATGTGTGAGATGTGGATGCAACATTAGTGGGAGCTGCTGCTATAGACACATTTCGAATCACTCGAACAAATGTATCCCTGGGTTGTAATAGAATAGCCTATGCAGGTCTATCATACAATACAGCCTATCATTGCCTCATTTGGGCAAGTGCCTCTACTTCTCTTCTAACTGTAGGCTTATCTTCAATCAACTCAACTCTTTTCCGAGGATCCTCAATCATTCTCTCGACTTTTGTCTTGTCCTCATGACTTAAAATCTTAAGAAAGGAAATTACCAAATCAGGCTTTAGAGAGTCCATGTCAACTTAAGAAAGTTGAGCATACCTTCTTAAGAACTCTTTCAAAAGGTGTGTTAAGGATGCATCAAGTTTCGAGGAACGAACCCACTACAAGAAACCCTCTCTCCTATGTTCACTAAGATCTTCTAAATAAAACAATTTGTGTAGCTCTTTTCTAAATTCATGCCATTTCTTTCTTATATGAGTTGTGATGGATGCTAGGATCGATACTAATACTATCCAAGTGACATCTCTTCCTGTAATTCATGGATCTTAGCTAGGTCTTCAAATATGTCCAAATACTCAGTCACATTCAACCTAGTGAACTTCCCTTTATCTCTTAACATTGATTGGACCACTCAAGCCCCTTGCATTTCTATCATTAAATCTTTAAAGACTCCTTCCATCTCTCTTCTCTATATTGTCCTAGTGTGTAGAACAATATCCATAGTAAGTGGCTTGACTATTTAACTTAACTCTGAATAGAGATGAGAGAAAAGACTAGATGGTTTAGCTAGGAGGTGAAAGATAGTATAAAATTTCTCTCTTTAATCGACTCCCTAGGCCAAAATCTTGTTCAAGGATTCGAGTAATTTATGTGATGACTTAGGCTTGGTTTCTATCTTGATTTAATTATCTCTCTTCTTTTGATATGATTTTCTCTCTTAGCTTGAATTATTTCTTCTTTTTCTTGACTTAATTTCTCTTAATTAGTTTTTTTTTAACTTTTAGGATTGCTTTCTTTTTGATTGAAAAACTTAATGTGTTTTTGAGTTTTTTTAATTTTCTTCTTTTTATGATATTTTTAATGTTTTTGCTCTTTTTACCTAAACTATGCAAGTAGCAGATTCCTAATCTAAGCAACAATAGGAAGGCGCACAAGCATATGATCTAAACTAATGCGAGATGTGAATGATCAGACTCAGGAAGATAAAATCAATCTTCTCTTTATGTGCATGAAGTAATGCAAAAATTGAAAGAACTTAAAATACAAGTACTTGGAAATCTGATTTGAAGCCGAGGTTTATTTTTCTCTTTTGAAGGTGTGGGTGGTGAGTCAAGCTTCTCCAATCACCAAGGCAACCACCTTGCTTCACATCGGGCTCACTGTGTCGATGCGATGTCGGTCATGATGGGGCAAAATGAGTGGCTAAGAGGTTGGATGAGGCCCCTTGGTGTGGGTGCATCTCGTCCGTTCTGTTTGTCCAATGGGTTTTGCGCAGTGGGTGCCTTTTCCTAGAGAATGATCTCATGGTAGGCTCATCGCAGCTTAGAAGAGAAAGAGATTAGGCTTTTGGTGCATGTAGATGGTGGAGTAGGAAAAGTGGGTTGTCATAGAAAAAGCACCTGAACAAAAAATGAAAATAAAATAACTAGATGTGGAAATACCTTGCTTGTCAACACCCAAGAACTAAATGTATATAATTATTGTCGTTTTTCTTCTAATCGACTAATACATCAAACATTGTCGCAAAGGATCAATCAAAAATCAAAATACAAAGTATATATCGCCAAGCAAAAATGGATGATATAGCTATGACAATCAATTGCTCCATGATAGTGCAGATCAGGAAACAAAAAGTTGAAACGATCTTCTAGACCACAGTGCAAAAAAGACCACCACTTCACTTTTAAAATCTTCAAATGCTTTTCACTTCGGGTAATGCTTGTCTTCAAATCATGAGAATCTAAAAAAGAAATCATGGAAAAACCTAATGAATACTTTGCATGTATTTATAGGTTTTCTTGATGGTCTTTTGCTAGGTCTTCTAGATCCTTCTATGTCTTCCATTCTAATTTAAGAAAATCTTCTTTTTTATCCTTTCTATTTTCAAAAATCTTCTTTTCTTTCTTTTCTATATTTGGAAAATCAAAACCTTCTTTTTCTATTTTTTATTTTTCATTTTTTTTCTCTTTCGATTTTCTATTTTTCAATTGAATTTTTATTAATTTTACTTATTTTTTCTTTTTTACTAAAGTTTTGTTCTCATTTCACACCTATATACAAAAGAATTAATTAGAACTAAGGGTAAGGGTTAGGAAGAATTATAACTCCAAGGTTCCAAACTAGGGTTTTTTAAATTAGGGTTTGATTTTACAAGGGATGGGAAATTCTCTTCATATAGAGAAATTGGAAGAGAAAACTATCCAGCTTGGTCAATGAGGATGGAAGGTCATCTCATGAGCAAAGACCTGATAGGTTACATCATAGGTGAAGAAGAAAAACTAGAGTTCAGAGATCCTAATGTTCCAACTAGGGATGAGATCTTAGATTTGAAGACTTGGATGAAGAAGGATGCTCAAGCAAGGAGCATTATCTACATGGGAGTCAATGACTACTTGCTACCTCATATTAGAGGACTTGAAAGTGCAAGTGACATATGGAATGCTTTGGAGGAGCATTTCCAAAATACTACAAAGTCAAGGAAGGCATCTTTGTGGGCAGAGTTTACCACATTCAAAAAGAAAACTTCTCAATCCATTTCTGATTATGTAACAAGAATGAAGGACATTGCAGATGCATTAGGAGCAATTGATGAAGATATTGAGGAGGATAAATTATTAAGGAAAATACTCACAGGTTTGAGAGGAGATGAGAAATGGAAGCCATTCATTTTGTCTACTAAATTATCACTAGATCATTTCACTCCTGATTTAAATTAGTTGCTAGGACATATGCTAACTTTTGAGTAGGATGTCAAAGGTGATGTTGATAAGAGTACAAGTCAAGCAATGTATTCAAAGGACAAGAAGAAGAATAGCAAAGGTAAACAACAATTAAATGAAGAAGAAGGTACAACTAGCCAAGCCAATTTCCTAAGAGGAAGAGGAGGTGGCAAAGGTAGAGGAAGAGGCAAAACCAATAAAGATGGAGCCAAAGCTTGCTAGATTTGTGGTAAGACAATCATTTAGCTCATGATTTTTGGCACAATAATCAGACTAATGGAGGATATGGTCAGAATTTTAATTCAAGAGGAAGAGGTGGTAGAAACCAAAGAGGTAATTTCAGAGGAAGAGGTAGTAGAGGTTACTTTAAAAGGAATGCAAGTAGAGGATTCTAAACTCAATCCTACAACAATACATACTCCAATTATGCTTCAAATCAAAAGGAGGATTCAACTTTGATTATGAATGCAACTTGTGAAAGACAAAGTGAAGATCAAAGATTCTTCTACATTGACTCAGGGTGTAGCAATCACTTGAGTGGTAATATAGCCTTGATGATTGATTTGGAGAATAAGGTAACTAATCATGTAGTTCAAACAGGTGATAATACAAAGCACAATGTGAATTCAATTGGATTAGTGAAGGCCAAGGATCGAAGTACTCTTCTGAGTAAGGTCTTGTATGTTCCTACAATTCCAAAGAATCTGATAAGTGTAGGGCAAATTGTTGAAAAAGGTTATGAAGTAAGATTCACTAATGATTGAGTTTTTGTGGAAGACCCTAGCAATGGGTATAAACAAATTGTTTCAAGGAAGAAATAAGGAAAACTCTTCACATTGAAGATTCAAGGTAATGTTGGTCATGCCTTGTTTACTTATGGAGGACATAAGATCTCTGAGTTAGATCTTTGGCATAAAAGACTTGGACATTTCAATGAAAGAGGTATTAAGGATATGGTTAACAATGGTTTAGTGCTTGGATTGCCTAATGTTGTAGGTCAACATATGACATACAGATGTGAGGCATGTAAATTAGGTAAGGCTCATAAGCAATCATATTCCAAACATGGTTTCATGTATTCATAGAAGCTTGAGTTGGTACACACATATGTGTGGGGACCATCAAAGGATTTCAGTATTAATGGTTCAAGATATTATGTGATTTATGTTGATGATGCTACTAGATGGATCACTATATATGTGATCAAAGATAAATAAGAGGTATTCAATACATTTAGACATTATCATGTGTATGCAGAAAGAATCACAGGTCAAAAGTTGAAGAGACTAAGGTCAGATGGAGGGGGATAGTATTTCTTTAATGAGTTCACTGATTACTTATGGAATGCAGGTATAATAAGGGAAGTTACTTGCAGGTAATCTCCTCAACAAAATGGTGTAGCTAAAGAAGAAATTGAGTTTGCAAGATCAATGATGAAGGAGAAAAATTGTCCAAATTATTTGTGGGCTGAGGTTGTAAATATAGCCACATACTTGGTTAATAGACTACCATGTAAAGATTTGCAGGGTATGACACCATATGAAGCTTGGTGGGGTAAAAAACCTACCTTAGATCATTGCAAAGTATTTGGATGCTTGGCTTATGCATATGTGTCATCTCAGTTGAGGCATAAATTGGAACCTAAAGCTGAAAATTATGTGTTCATTGGATATGATGATAAACAGATGGGTTATAGGTTGTGGAGTCCATCCACAAAGCAATTCCTTGTATCAAAGGATGTTACATTTGATGAGCAAGGTACTTGGTATCCAAGTACAATCAATAATCATGCAAGTGATGAAGAAGTTTTGAATCAGAAGAAAGGTAAATCAAAGGTTCACATATTTGATGAATTACAAGTTGAAGTTGAATAAATGCCAAGGTTTGGTCTAGAATGTGATGAACCAAAAACTTCAAGAAGTGGAGAACTTAGAAGCTCATCAAGACACAAATGGCAACCTACAAGGTATAGCTATGACACTATTTTTCTGACTACTAAAGATTATGCTTACATGGTGAAAGCAGATGAAGATCCTTCTACATATGAAGAGGCAAAAGGTAAGGAAAATTGGGAGAAAGCTATGTAGGAAGAGTATGATGCATTGATGGAGAATGAGACATGGGATTGGGTTTCTAAACCAAATAGTGAGAAGATCATTGGATGCAAATGGGTCTACAAGACAAAGAGGTATGCAAATGGAAGTGAGTGTAGGTATAAAGCTAGACTTGTTGTGAAAGGGTATGCTCAGACATATGGTATAGATTATGATGAGACCTATAGTCCTATGGAAAAGATGACAACCATCAGGACACTCATAGTCATTGCTGCATGTAAAGGTTGGAGATTATGTCAATTAGATGTGAAGAATGCTTTTCTTAATGGTTATATTTCATATGATGTTTTCATAGAGCAACCACAAGGGTTCAGATATAAAAGGTGTTCAGAATATGTATCTAAGCTCAAGAGAGCTTTGTATGGTTTGAAGTAGGCCCCAAGGGCATGGAATTAAAGACTTGTGAAGTTATTGAAGGAACTTGGTTTTCAAGTATCTAAAGATGATAGTAGCTTGCTTGTCAAAGCAAGTGATGATGGGTTCATTTATATGTGCATATATGTTGATGACATAATCCTTACAGGTACAGATGAGAAGGGTATACAAAGTCTCAAGAAACAAATGGAGAAAGAGTTCAAGATTAGTGACTTGGGAGACTTGTCATATTTCTTGGGCATGGAGATCTCATATACTCAACATCACTACAAGGAATACGGGCGCATAGCGACGGTTAAAGCGACACAATTTTGTCGCTATAAAATTTCAAAACGCGTCGCAATGAGCATCGAGCACGCAATGTCGATTAAACGACGAGCCAAACGACGTTTTTTTTTACGTGTGGCATGACGGGGTGTGCGATGCTCGCATAGAGCATCACTAACACGACGGTTTTAATCAACGTCGCATAAGTGACGCTAAAAAATGTCGCTTATGTGACATCAACTCTAGTGGTTTTTTCGACGCGTTAGCATCGCTTACACGACGGTCTGTTGACAGAAAAAAATTAAAACATTGGAGGCTCTTTGTAGCTCAAGCGTAAGCACCACCTCCTTTACTTGTCAATCCGCAGAGACGTGAGGACCGGTATGAAGACCACGAGCAAGTGAAGGCACAAGTGCGTGAGTGAAAGCACACAAACATGCACACACATACACACACACGCGCACAAAGTAAGATCAAAGAGAGGAACAATGGAAAGCTTCGATTGCAAAAGAGTTCTCTTACAAATGCTCTATTCTCTATCAAGCCAACCTCAAAAATGAGCTCTCTAGCTCTTTTTATAGTTTTTTGACTAGTTTTGGCCCTGTCCAGACCTAGTGTCCGGCCTAGTTAAAAATTAGGTTCCAGGGCTTATTTGAGGGCTCAAACGAAGTCTAAAAATTATGAAAATTGGTACGATGGTACTTCTAATACTCCTCAAGCTCGAGGACTCCTCGGCTTGAACAAAATGGAGTTATAAAAATAGATAATGGTATTTACAATGGTTTTTAGTGATGAAAATCACTATTTTTGTAGGGGATTCTTTTGAAAATTTGACATACACTTCTTGGAGCTCCCTACTTGCTCCCTTTCCTTGTGTGTCCACCTTTTGATGTGCTTCCATGCTTTGTCCTTGACTTTGAGCTTCAACACTCCCCCCCTCTCGAGTCTGTCGTCCCTGACAGACCCTTGTTGTAAGGGTTGTTCCATGTAGTGCTTTGAGAGGTGGTGTCCATCCTTTGTATGAGCTTGTTCCTTGGATTCCAGCAAGAATGTGTCGTTGTGAGCTTTCAAAACTGCAAGTTGCTCAAAAGAGGTTGTCAAGATTGATTTGGAGCGACTATTGGCTTCAATTTGCTTCCGAGATATGGATGTTGTTCCCATGACATCCGCTAACTCTTCCAAAGATGATGTTGAGAGCAGTCATGCCAACTACTCATAACCCATAATGAATGATGGGTAAGCGTGTTTGTGCATGGGTTGAAAAAAATATGTGCCTTGTGCACGGCCTTGTAATGTAGCCCTAGGAATGCTTACTTGGGAAATGCATTGGAAGAAGTATGGTGCAAAAATTGGGGGTCTTGAGCTAAGTGCTCAAGGGTATGCCGACGAAGAGGTGTCCTAAGCTATCATGGTTATGATGTTTCGAAGGTAAAGATACTTATCATGGAGAAGGTCGATCGATGTTCATCTCTTTGTGTTGTACACTCGGCCTTTGGGATGGAACATTGTTGATGAATGTCCATGTTGATGGTCCACTTATGAGATCTTTTGAGTGGCTGATCCTGTCTTCGCATAAGCAGGAGTCTTCTCATCCAGTATACATACAAAGATTTGCAGGGTACCAGAGTTACCCCATGCAGATATCTCCGTGGATGCTTTCGTACATGCAATAGTTATGCATCACTCAAGTTGCAGACCTTCAAGCTCTTCACTCCTACCATAGTAAGAGGAAACCATAGTTGTGGATGCCATGCTCATGCCAAGTTCTTGACATCTATGAGATAAGGCAGCAATTATATCATCTGCTAGCCAAGACACCCTTCTATCCAAACTGATAAATGCCCAGTAATCAACAGTTCCACCTTTAACCAAGCATGACTCATTAATGTTTCATGAGCCAAACCTGGGAACAAGTGCTGCCTCTTTTTTTTTCTTTCTTTTTTTTTATTTTTTATTTTTTATTTTTTAGAGAGGAAAAAAATATCACAAAACAAGAACACAAAAGTTAGTATCAATAGAAATATTTGACATGTGTCACTGTGCTCTTGTGCTTGGGATTCTCAAGTGTGTCTATGCACGGCTGTGTAATGTGGCCCTATATTAATGCATACTTTGGAAATGCATGACCTGAATGGTGCAAAAGACAGGGTTGTGCAAGGAGCACATGGTTGTCGCTCGTTCGAGGCTTTCGATGTTATTTGCGGAGGTTGATGCCGACCTTGGTGGAGGTATCCATTGAGTCTCGAACCGATGTTAGTCCTCCTTATTGGAGTCCATTTTAGAACATCATTTGGCACTGTAGAGGGCACTTCAGGCGTCTTCCTCTTTGGATGCTTTCTGAACTGTGGTATCCAGTGTGGTTGGCGCTTTGGTTCGGTGGAGGCTACTTGTACTTTTGGCTTCCAAACCCATATCCTTTTTGCATGTCTTCCTACTAATGTTAACTTGATCTTCCTTTGGTCTCTGTACATGGTTCTTACCCTTTTCTCTTTTTGGCTTCGTTGTTGAGTCCTTTCGCATGTGGGAGAACATAGGTTGTTGTGAATGTAGGAGCTTCTTAGGTACCCACATCTGTAATTGTCCTTGTTGAGCTGCAGCTAACTTCTTAGGCACCCAAACTTATTGGATATCTTGTGATTGAGCTTGTCCGAGCTGCTTTCTTCATCTTCTGGCTTGGTTGGCTTGCCTAGATGGGATTTGTGGGGGCAAGGCTGGTGGTTGCTCTCCTTTGCGTACCCAGATCTGCTTCATGTTCGGAACTGCTTTCTTATCGAATGGTGTCTTTCTATTTGATGTAGCAGTTGTCATGAACGGTTGTTTTTGCTTGTGTGGTGGACTCACTACTATGGCTACTTGATTCTTTGGAGAAGAAGAAAGATCCACCTGCCTTCGAACCTGTTCTTCCACGATTGACTCCTTCTGCATCATAGAGCTTTTGACACATACAACATCTTCTTCTATATGATTAGTCTTAGAAGAACTACAAGATGTGACATCTGGATTTGTGAGCATGCCATTTTCTAGTTCTAATGTAAAGCATTGTCCCTGGACCCAAACTTGAAGAAGTTGACTTCTTAGGTTTAAGTTGACTGCATTGTCATAAATCCAATCTTGTCCTAAGACAAGTGGTTCTGTAAGGTTCTCATCTTGACACACTAGCACTTTGACTTTCATTGGAACATCTTGCAGGTAGATGGGAAGTTCCACCTCGCCCAAACAAGGGGTTTCCACACCTCCCAATCCTATGAGATAAGCTTCTATGGGATTGATGTTCAACTGCAAGTTTTGGCAGTAGGATAGTCTAACTGCACTACTTGCTGCACCTGAGTCAATCAATGCTTTCACAGTCCTTGCATCCTTTCCTTGTCCTATCTCTATGGTCACAAAGGGTCTTCGGTCAATGACTTGAGAAGTCGCTATGCCCGACTTTTGGCACATATCCATGTGATATTTTGGGGCTTTTGAGTTGACATCTAGGCCTAATCGCCTTAACTTATTTCGCCTTATGCGCTCTCTAGCCTCTACTTGTGCTTCTTCTCTGACTCTCATCTCTTCTTCTTTTCGTTTCTTAGCAGTGTTGAGTCTCGTAAGCATATCCTCTGTAAGAGGTTCTTGGTATAACTTGACTCTACAACCACTGATATAGTTTGGCAAGATGTCTCCTTCTAGAGTGGCCAACTGAACTACACCGCTAGTGGAAATTCTATTAATGATCATGGGTCCATATCCTCTTTTTTCCAACTTACGGGCATGTTGCTTTAGCGTATAAACCAACACTAGATCTCCCTCTTTCAGTGCCTTATCCTTAATGTGTGCATCGAAGTATGCCTTTTGCCTTTTCTTTGCAGCGTAGATGCCTGCAGCCGCTCGTAGCCTTGTCTCACCTAAGCGTTCTAGATCAAAGATCCTAGATGAAAATTCATGTCCATTCCACTCATGCTCTTGTGCTACTTTTAAAGCAGGGATTAAGAAATCCAGTGGTAACACCGCATTCTGTCCAAAGACCATCTGAAATGGGGTGGCATTGATTACCGTTTTATAGGCAACTCGGTAAGCCCAAACAGCATGATGAAGTTGTTTGTCCCAATCAGAGCGTTTATTATTTACCAATTTTGTCAATATGTTACAAAGGATCTTATTGGTACTCTCGGCTTGTCCGTTAGCTTGTGGGTGATAAGGGGCAGACTTTTTATGTATCACCAAGAATTCTTGGAGAAGATTTTCAATAACCTCATTCAAGAAGTGTGTGCCTCTATCGCTCACTAACTCTATTGGTAGCCCATATCTCGTGAACACATTCTCGAATAAGAACTTAGCATAAGAACTTAGCCGTCGTCTGAGCATCATTCTTTGTTGTGGCTTTCACCTCTACCCACTTTGTAAGGTAATCTGTGGCTACAATAATATACACTGCATGGGAGTTTCTAGCAGGGGGATTAATAGGACCAATGAAGTCTATGCCCCACTTGGAAAATGCACGCCCTCCCATCATTGGCCTCAAAGGCATCTCGTCTTTTCTAACTGGATATTGTGCACGTTGGCATGTGTCACATTTCTTCACATAGGTATGTGCATCCATATGAAGAGTGGGCCACCAAAGTCCTGAGAATAGAATGGTCTTAATCACTCGGTCAGGACCAAAATGTCCACCTGCAACACCATTGTGTGCAGTCTCTAAGACCTTTAAATAGTCTGATTCATGAACGCACAGTCTTAAGTAACCATCTTTGCCTCTTCGGTATAAGTTGTCGCCTACTAAGGCATAGCCTTGAGCTTCTTGCTCCATGCTTCGTCTTCTTGATAGAGTAGCCTCTTTGGGTAATCTTCCCGACCTCATAAACTCTACCAATGGAGCACTCCAATCTGGAATTAATGACACTTGATAAAGGGTCGCATGCTCCACTGGGGGTCTCTCTCTGCACATTAGACAATTCTTAATCCACTCATGTATTTCTTTGTCCATGCTAGGCCAATACACTCCTAAACGCTTCAGATTCTGCAATGTTCGTTGTTTAGAATAGTGATTTCCTAGCAATCCTTCATGAGCTTGTTGCAACCAACTACTATGTTCATCATCCTCGACACAACAAGCTAATACACCCTCAGTATCTTGCTTGTACATGCTTCCTGCCAATATGTGATATTTTTGTGATCTTACAATTTCTTCTTGTGATGTTTTCACATTCTTATTTGCAGGGCCAAAGGTTAGGACTGGTACCAACTTATTTGCCCATTTGGGAACAACTTCCAAGTTGAACAGATAAGCATCAGGTAGTTCATCAGATACTCCTTGTGGTGACTCTCCTGAAGTAATGCGAGAAAGGTGATCTGCCCAAAGGTGGGTTCTACCTTTCCTGACAACAACTTCAAAGTCATATTCCATTAGTAAGAGGAACCATCTTACTAAGCGTCCAGTATTGCAAGGTTTATTGACCAAATATAACAAAGCTTGATGATCAGTGAAAAACTTGAACTTGTTGGCCAATAAATAGTGTCTAAACTTCTTCAGAGCATATACCATGCCTAAGCCCTCTCGCTCAGTTGTGGTATAGTTCCGTTCAGCTGCAGTGAGCTGTCTACTAGCATATGCTATGGGCAAATCTAAGTTTCCTTCACTTGTGGGTTGTGCAAGCACACATTCTATGACATGATTGGATGCATCCACATGGACATGGAATGGTTTATTCCAATCAGGAGTGGTCAGTATTGGTGCCGTGCACAAGCGTTTCTTCAGTTCGTTGAAAGAATTCTCGCATTCGTCGTTCCACTCAAAATTAGACAACAAGGCATAAAGGGGTCTAGCTATGATCGTGTACATGTGGATAAACCTATGGTAATATCCACAATGGCCCATAAAGGCTTGTACCTCTTTAACATTCCTTGGCCTTGGTAGCTCCGCTATGGCTCGTACCTTATCTTCATCTATTGAGATTCCATTCTTAGAAACAATATGACCTAAGATTTTACCTTGACGCACCATGAACACACACTTTTCTGGGTTCAGACACACTTGATATTCTCTACACTTGTTGAAGATTTGTTTGAGCTCAGGGATGTGAAACCTTCTTTCTTGGGAATGAGCACATAAATCATCCACATACACTTCTAAGCTCTTTCGCAAGAACTCTTTGAAGACATGACACATGAGCCTTTGGAATGTTGCAGGTGCATTGGTGAGCCCAAATGGCATCACACGAAATGCAAAGATTCCCCACTCTGTAGCAAAAGCTGTTTTGTGTTGATCTTCTGGGGCAATGGCTACTTGATTGTAACCTGAAAATCCATCAAGGAATCTATAAACTTCCTTGCCTGCAACACGCTCCAAAAGGTGTTCTGTGATTGGAAGTGGATAACTATCTCTGATAGTAGCGGCATTAACTTTTTTAAGGTTAATACACACTCGCAACTTCCCGTTCTTCTTGGGCACCACTACAATGGGGGACACCCATTCAATATGCTCAATCTCATAGATGAATCCAGCTTCAATCAACCTATCAATTTCTTCTTTTATTTTGGCTGCATAGGTATCATTATATGTGTAGGGCTTCTGTTTGGTGGGCTTGGCATCAGCAGTCATGGGGATTGTATGAGAGAAAATTCTTGGATCTACCCCTTTCAAGTCTCTATAGTGCCACGCAAACACATCCCTATATTCCCTTAATAGAGCTACAAGCTCCATTTCTTCTCTAGCACTTAGGTCATCTCCTATATATGTGCATCTCTCTTCGTTCTCTTCGATGGTCACTACAATCTTCTTGGTCTTTTCTTTATTATCATATGATTCTCCTATGATGGCCTCTCTCTTAGGCATTCGTACCCAAAATTTTGCGGTCGTCAACTTCATATTTCTTGAAGTTTTCTGGTACTTCAAACAATGATTCCTCCTCTTCTTGTTTCACTGCTTTTCTTTTCTTTTTCTTTTGACTGCTCTCACTTCCATCCTTTGAATTTACCGTTTTAATACTTGTGAGAGGTTCTTCTTCTTTTTGGGTGAACACTCCGATATCTTCTAGATAGTGCTGCTCTGAGTTAAAGCAACTATCCATCACAATAGACTCTAGATCATCGTCATTCTCTTCTTCTTCTATGACATCACTAGGGTCACATTCTTCTAGCAAGGGCTGACACATGAACACTGAGATATCATAACCCTCCTCATCACAATAAGGTGTCCACTGTTCCTCATTGACAGCAATGTCCATGGTGGCTAAGATTTCAGGCCAGCCATGAGGCTCAAACTCCTCATCTGGAAAGATCATCGGTGTGTAGGCTGGGTCTCTAACTGGTCTATCTCCTGGCGAAGTTCCTTCTTCTCTTGCCTTCAAGCATTTTTCCTCTTCCTCTACGACCTTGCACATCCACAAATGAGTATCTTCATGCAACCATGATGGATCTGGTGAACTTTCAGAATGCACAGAGATTGAATCTTCTTTTGCTTTGTGGATAGGATTCCACTGTAGGGGTGGTACATCTCTGAAGGAGTAATCCTTCAAATTGACCTTGGTGGTTGTTGGCAGCAGTCAGGGAACCGAAGGAGCCACAAGACGAAGAGAGTCGGAGCGAAGGGACAGCACAAGCAGACATGGCAGTCAAAGAAGATTTGGCAAGTAGGCCATCTAAATTTTTCAGACATCAAGGAGTTGAGCACACGAGAAGACAGAGCAAGTAGGGGGCTCAAAGGTATGTATGACAAATCAATAGAGGAAATCCCTACACAAATAGTGATTTTTATCACTAAAAACCATTGTAAATATCATTTCGTATTTTTGTAGCTCCGTTTTGTGCAAGCCAAGGAGTCCTTGAGCTTGAGGAGCTTTAGAAGTATCTACCTGCCAATTTTCATATTTTTTAGATCTCGTTTGAGCCCTCTAATAAGCCCTGGAACCTAATTTTTAACTAGGCCGGACACTAGGTCTGAACAGGGCCAAAGCTAGTCAAAAACTTTAAAAGGAGCTAGAGAGCTCATTTTTGAGGTTAGATTGTAATTGAAACAAACTTGTAAGAGCTTCTTGAAAGTAATCTAAGAACTCCATTGATTCTCACTCTTTGTCTTGCTGTGTGTGCGCGTGTGTGTGTATGTGTGTGCATGCTAGTGTGCTTCTCACTCACGCACTTGAGCCGCCACTTGCTTGAGGTCTTCATACCATCCTCACGTCTTCCCGGATTGACATTAAAGGAGGTGCTACTCATCACTGAGCTACACCAAAATTTGGCGCCGTTGCCGGGGATCGAGCTTTGAGGACGAGCGTGTGATGGTAAGACGTAGAGTTGACGCGTTGGAGTTGTAGGTATTTTCTTCACTTTCATCTATTTTCTTGTTTTTTTCTTCACCATCATCATCACCATCTTCCTCATCACCATCTTCCACCTCCATCTTCATCATCGCGAAAATTTCAGTTTTTTGACTATACCCCCATCTCCACCTCATTTCCCTCATTTCACTTGTGAGAGAGAGCGAGAGAGCGAAATTGCGTGTGCTGTTTTTGCATGTTTCTTGAGTTGTCTTGCAGGTACAGGTCACATCATCGTCCCCAGCACTCTGCGCAGGTACGGAATTTGAAGTAACTGTCTGTGTGTCGTCGACTTCTGTCAATCGCGACCGACAGAAAAAACGCTCAAATTACCAAACAAAGTGCAAAACCATGATCTACAGGCCTAGAGCTTCCCAAAAATGTGCTTAGAATTTTGAAACTCCTCAGATTTCTGTCAATCGCGATCGCTCTGTCAATCGCGACCGACAAACCACGACAGACAGACCTGTCAATCGCGATCGACACGTCAATCGCGATCGACAGCCCACGACGGCTCTGTCAATCGCGACCGACAGAGTCAACGACCGATTGACCGCGACCGACGGACCATACACGTGACACGTGTCAATCACGATCGAGTCATCAATCACGATCGACTCATCAATCGCGATCGACACAGTCAACGACTGTTTGACCACGACGGATAGACCACGACGGCTCTGTCAATCGCGATCGACATAGTCAACGACTGTTTGACCACGACGGACAGACCACGACGGCTCTGTCAATCGCGATCGACACAGTCAACGATTGTTTGACCACGACCGACAGACCCTCGCGACCGACCTGTCAATCGCGATCGACCCATCAATCGCGACCGACAGAGTCAATGACCCTTTGACCACGACCGATTGACTTTTCGTAACCCCTGTCAATCGCGACTAACCAGTCAATCGCGACTGACAGCCACAACGGACCTGTCAATCGCGATCGACGTGACTGACCTGTCAATCGCGACCGACAGACTTTGCGAACACGTTAGAAGGGCAAATTAGGTCAAATTTTTAGGGCAAAAATAGTGGTTTAAATTTTGGCCAAGTGTGGGACAAACACAAGGGTGTAGTATTGCATTACGAGGGCATGACCCAAGTAACTCGTGAATTCCTGTTTGCCTGTTAACCTAGTTTAATCCTGTTTTAGCCCCAAAACCCTGAACTGGCATAACTTTCTCATACGAAATCCGTTTGCCGTGATTCTTGTTTTGTTGGAAAGCTCAGGAATATTAGATAGGGTATTTTGAAGTTGACCATACCCAGGGGGAACAAAATTCAGGGATCTCTAGAGTTGTGTCCAAAAAGTCATAGTGCAAATTGGTGAAGTGTTACATGAATAAAAGTGATTGGTTCTGTCTTTTGAATTTAAGTCTTGAGCTAACATGTTGGTGCAGATCAATCACCAATTGAATGTTTGAAGGCTAAAGAATGAAAGATGAGATCAATTCTTGAAGCTTGGAAGGAAGATACATTCAGAGTATGTGAGGAATGTACACATATGTACATAGTTCACTTAGATCTTTGATTAGTCATAGACTTGTACAAATTTATCTATAAATACCTTGAAAATGTCGAGGCGTGATATGAGAGCATATGTGAGAATAGATAGAAGTCAAGAATGAGGAAGAGAGATGTCATGAGACATGTGAAAAGTTAGTTGAGTTTCCTCTCATCACTCAACTGTAACTTTTTGAGTAAATGAAGAAATATTGCGCCCGATCTTTTCGTGTCTGCTCCGTCTGTGTTTGATCAATTGTAAAATCCTTTTGAGGATATCTAAGTTGGTAGTTAATGAGTCTGTGACCTGAATTTCAGAGTCTAATTGCAAAGAGACTAGGAGAATTGTTAGTAGGAACATTCATATGTGTAGAGTGTTCACAGTTCTCTGAAACAGGCGCAAATTTCGATCTTAATCTTTTGGTCAATTCTCACTCCATAGTTTAAAGTTTTGTGCAAGCAAGCACTTAATCTTTAAGTTAGAAGGTAATCTACTCGTGGCTAGAAGCATTTGCTTAAACGGGTTTTGTACTGAGAGAATTGAAGTTAAGAAGTTAGGGGTGTCTAAATCGACTTCTCAGAAGTGCAGATTCAGACATAGGCAACTTGTGAAGTTGATTTCTCAAGTTATACTAAACCTTTTGAAGAACTTTAACTTGGAGAAGGTGCAGAATCTCTAGGCGACACTCCATACAAAATTTCATAGAAAACTTTACATGTTTGATAGACCAATGAGAAGAAATTGTGCAGCAGACTTTCTGTGTTTCATCTTCTTCACAGAAATTTTCAACTTTTGATAATTTGGAGATTGGACCTCTAATTTAGTGAAGGTTTTGACTTACTCTTGATATAGAGGTGTTCTAAATTCAAGAGTAGGTTGTTCTTTTGGAGATTAACACTCTCCATCAGTGGTATCAGAGCAGGAGACATCAAATCAAGGAAAGGAGGGTCCCGACTGCTGCAGATTCAAGGAAATTCAACAATTGAAGAACTAAAAGGTGAAAGTTTGAAGGCAAAGCTTGAGGAGGAGACCATACGACATCAAGAAGGACAAAAGGAGTCTAATTCGAAGTAAAGGTACATATATTGTTCATAAAGCCTGAAGATTTCAATACACAGGTAGACACAAGATGGGAGATTCTCTACAGATAGAGAAATTGGATAGGGAAAACTATCCTGCATGGTCAATGAGGATGGAAGCTCATCTTATGAGCAAAGATTTAATAGCTTACATCACAGGAGAAGAAGAGAAGCCACAGTTCAGAGATCCTAGTGTTCCAACTAGGGAAGAATTAGCAGATTTGAAAAATTGGATGAAGAAAGATGCTCAAGCTAGGAGCATTATATATATGGCAGTCAATGATTACTTGTTACCTCATATTCGAGGTCTTGAAAGTGCAACTGATATTTGGAATGCTTTGGAGGAGCATTTCGAGAATACTACAAAGTCAAGGAAGGCATCCTTATGGGCAGAATTTACAACCTTCAAGAAGAAGGCCTCTCAATCTATTTCAGACTATGTAACAAGGATGAAAGACATTGCAGATGCATTAGGAGCTGTTGATGAAGACATTGAGGAGGATAAATTGGTAAGGCAAATTCTTACAGGTTTAAGAGGTGATGACAAATGGAAGCCATTCATTTTGTCTACAGAATTATCACTTGACCATTTCACTCTTGATTTAAATCAGTTGCTAGGTCATATGCTAACATTTGAACAGGATGTTAAAGGAGATGGTGACAAGAGTGAAGGTCATGCAATGTACTCAAAAGATAAGAAGAAGAATAGCAAAGGAAAGCAACAAGCAGGTGAAGATGAAGGAACAACTACTCAAGCCAACTTCCTAAGAGGAAGAGGAGGTGGCAAAGGTAGAGGAAGAGGCAGAAACAACAAGGATGGAGGCAAAGCTTGCTGGATTTGTGGTAAGACAAATCACTTAGCTAATGATTGTTGGCATAATAATCAGAGTAATGGTGGATATAATCAGAACTATAATTCAAGAGGTAGAGGTGGCAGAAATCAAAGAGGTAATTTCAGAGGCAGAGGTGGTACGAGTTACTTTGGAAGAAATGCAGGTAGAGGATTCCAAAGTCAACAATATAACAACACCTACTACAATTATGCTTCAGATCAAAAGGAGGATTCAACATTGATAATGAATGCAACTTGTGAAAGGCAGAATGAAGATCAAAGAGTCTTCTACATTGACTCAGGGTGTAGCAATCACCTGAGTGGTAACATATCTTTGATGACTGATTTGGAGAGTAAAGTTTTTAATCATGTTGTTCAAACAGGTGACAACACAAAGCACAATGTGAAGTCAATTGGATCAGTGAAGGCCAAGGATGGTAGCACCTTATTGAGTAAGGTCTTGTATGTTCCTACAATCCCTAAGAATTTGATAAGTGTAGGACAAATTGTTGAAAAGGGATATGAAGTAAGATTCACTAATGATGGAGTATATGTGGAAGACCCTAGCCAAGGGTATAAACAAATTGTTTCAGGGAAGAAAGAAGGAAGATTATTTACATTGAAGATTCAAGGCAATATTGGTCATGCTATGTTCACATATGGAGGACATAAGATCTCTGAGTTAGATCTTTGGCACAAGAGGCTTGGACATTTAAATGAAAGAGGTATTAAAGATATGGTTAACAATAGTTCAGTGCTTGGATTGCCTAATGTTGCAGGTCAACGTATGACATACAAATGTGAGGCATGTCAATTAGGTAAGGCTCATAAGAATTCTTACTCCAAGCATGGTTTTATGTACTCAGAGAAGCTTGAATTGGTACACACAGATGTGTGGGGACCATCAAAGGATTTCAGTATAAATGGGTCAAGGTATTATGTGATTTATGTTGATGATGCTACTAGATGGATCACTATCTATGTGATCAAAGATAAGTCAGAAGTGTTTAATACATTTAAACACTATCATGCATATGCAGAAAGAATTACAGGTCATAAGTTAAAGAGATTAAGGTCAGATGGAGGGGGAGAGTATTTCTCTAATGAGTTCAGTGGTTACTTATGGAATGCAGGTATAAAAAGGGAAGTTACTTGCAGGTACTCTCCTCAACAAAATGGTGTTGCAGAAAGGAGAAATAGAACACTTGTTGAGTTTTCAAGATCCATGATGAAGGAGAAAAATTGCCCTAATTATTTGTGGGCTGAGGCTGTAAATACAGCCACTTATTTGGTCAATAGGTTACCATGTAAAGCCTTGCAGGGTATGACACCATATGAGGCTTGGTGGGGTAAGAGACCTACCTTGGATCATTGCAGAGTTTTTGGATGTGTGGCATATGCATATGTGCCATCACAATTAAGGCACAAGTTGGAGCCTAAAGCTAAAAAATATGTTTTCATTGGTTATGATGATAAGCAGATGGGCTATAGATTGTGGAGTCCATCTACAAAACAATTCATGGTTTCTAAAGATGTTACATTTGATGAGCAAAGCACTTGGTATGCAGGTACAATCAATATCAATACAGGTGATGAAGAAGAAGTGAACCAAAGGAAAGGTAAATCAAAGGTTCAAATATTTGATGAACAAGAGAATAGTGAAGTGCAGGTTGAAGTGGAAGAAGCCCCAAGATTTGATCCTGAATATGAAGAACGAGAAACCTCAAGAAGTGGAGAGCTTAGGAGGTCTACAAGGAATAAATGGCAACCTACAAGGTATAGCTATGATACTTCATTTTTGGCCACAAAAGATTATGCTTATATGATGAAAACAGATGAAGACCCTTCTACATATGAAGAGGCAAAAGGTAAGGAAAAATGGGAGAAAGCTATGCAGGAAGAATATGATGCACTATTGGAGAATCAAACATGGGATTTGGTTCCAAAACCAAATAGTCAGAAGATCATTGGATGCAAATGGGTTTACAAAACCAAAAGGTTTCCAGATGGAAGTGTGTCTAGATACAAAGCTAGACTTGTTGTCAAAGGGTTTGCTCAGACTTATGGTGTTGACTATGATGAGACTTATAGTCTTGTGGCAAAGATGACAACCATCAGGACACTTATAGCTATTGTTGCATGTAAAGGTTGGAAGTTATGTCAACTTGATGTGAAAAATGCTTTTTTGAATGGTTATATTTCAGATGATGTATTCATGGAGCAACCTCAAGGGTTCAGAGATAAAAGGTATCCAGATCATGTGTGCAAGCTCAAGAGAGCTTTGTATGGCTTGAAGCAGGCCCCAAGGGCATGGAACTATAGACTTGTGAAGTTCCTTAAAGAACTTGGATTTCAGGTGTCTAAAGCAGATAGTAGCTTGCTTGTCAAAGCAAGTGATAATGGTTTTATATACATGTGCATATATGTTGATGATATAATCCTTACAGGTACAGATGAAGAAGGAATACAAAGACTCAAGAAGCAAATGGAAAAGGAGTTCAAAATAAGTGACTTGGGAGACTTGTCATATTTCTTGGGCATGGAGATTACATATACTCAACATGGAGTATTTGTGACCCAAGAAAGGTATTTGAAGAACTTGTTAATCAAGTTTAAAATGGATGATTGCAGGGTAGCACCTACACCAATGGAGGTGAATCACAAGTTGAGTAAGTTTGGAGGTGAAGAATTCAAGGACATGAGACAATATCAGAGTTTGGTTGGTAGCCTTATCTATGCTACTTTAACTAGACCTGATTTATCATATGCAGTAGGGGTTTTGTCTCAATTCATGCATTGCCCAAGGAAAGAACATTGGATTGCAGGTCAAAGAGTGTTGAGGTACATTAAGGGTACACTCAATGAAGGTTTGTATTATGGGTTTACCTCAGATACAAATATCAAAATTTATAGTGATGCAGATTGGGCAGGTAATCCAGATGATAGAAGGTCAACTTTTGGATATATGTGTTATGTGGGAGATAAACTTATCTCATGGTGTTCCAAGAAGCAACATACAGTTGCTTTGTCTTCTACAGAAGCAGAGTATAAAGGCATGGTTGAAGCTGCAAAGGAAGTAATTTGGCTCAAGACTTTGATGAAGAGTTTTGACATTGTGCATGGGGTACCAATTATATATGGAGATAACATGAGTTCATTGTATTTAGCTGCTAATCCTGTTTTTCATGCCAGGACCAAACACATTGAGATACAGTATCACTTTCTAAGAGAGAAGGTGATGGATAAAGAGATTGAAGTCATACATACTTCAACAAAGGATCAGATAGCTGATATGCTTACAAAGAGCTTGGATGGACCAAAGTTACAGAAATTTAAAGATATGGCAGGTATAAAGAAGAAAGGAGAAACCTCAATTGATGATTGAGGGGGAGCTGTTGGTGCAGATCAATCACCAATTGAATGTTTGAAGACTAAAGAATGAAAGATGAGATGAATTCTTGAAGCTTGGAAGGAAGATACATTCAGAGTATGTGAGGAATGTACACATATGTACATAGTTCACTTAGATCTTTGATTAGTCATAGACTTGTACAAATTTATCTATAAATACCTTGAAAATGTCGAGGCATGATATGAGAGCATATGTGAGAATAGATAGAAGTCAAGAATGAGGAAGAGAGATGTCATGAGACATGTGAAAAGTTAGTTGAGTTTCCTCTCATCACTCAACTGTAACTTTCTGAGTATAATGAAGAAATATTGCGCCCGATCTTTTCGTGTCTGCTCCGTCTGTGTTTGATCAATTGTAAAATCCTTTTGAGGATATCTAAGTTGGTAGTTAATGAGTTTGTGACCTGAATTTCAGAGTCTAATTGCAAACAGACTAGGAGAATTGTTAGTAGGAACATTCATATGTGTAGAGTGTTCACAGTTCTCTAAAACAGGCGCAAATTTTGATCTTAATCTTTTGGTCAGTTCTCACTCCATAGTTTAAAGTTTTGTGCAAGCAAGCACTTAATCTTTAAGTTAGAAGGTAATCTACTCGTGGCTAGAAGCATTTGCTTAAACGGGTTTTGTACTGAGAGAATTGAAGTTAAGAAGTTAGGGGTGTCTAAATCGACTTCTCAGAAGTGCAGATTCAGACATAGGCAACTTGTGAAGTTGATTTCTCAAGTTATACTAAACCTTTTGAAGAACTTTAACTTGGAGAAGGTGCGCAATCTCTAGGCGACACTCCATACAAAATTTCATAGAAAACTTTACATGTTTGATAGACCAATGAGAAGAAATTGTGCAGCAGACTTTCTGTGTTTCATCTTCTTCACAGAATTTTTCAACTTTTGATAATTTGGAGATTGGACCTCTAATTTAGTGAAGGTTTTGACTTACTCTTGATATAGAGGTGTTCTAAATTCAAGAGTAGGTTGTTCTTTTGGAGATTAACACTCTCCATCATAACAGTGGGCCTCTTACAGGTCCGTTGAGAGCAGCAAAGGGTACGCAGGGCAAGAGTAAGTGTAGGCTTGGGAATACGCGTCCTGGGCACACCAGGGCAACGATACAAGGAAAGGAACTCCAGGTTGGAAAACCCGCAACACCCTCTATCAATTCTTAGTTTAGGCTAAGTGCGGGTAGTGTTAGAAGTAATTCCAGGCAACAATAGGCACAAGATAAATCAAAGACTATCTAAGAAATCCAGTGCAAGTCAAGAGATAACCTGTGTGTGTGTGAACGACAACTTTAAAGGAAAAGAACCTAACGTGAAACGACCAAACTCAAATGCGAAATTAAACTCAAGTATTCCTAACGAGGTGATATCAGACAAGAGTATAAACACGATAATCAACATAAAAAGAACCAAGTAACCGATACAAAAGGACTCAGAAACGTGGTTGTACCTGGAAAAATTGGGTTAATCAGTTAAGCATATGAACCTTAGATCAGGACGACACCTAGTAAGAGAGAGACAAAGCCTTAGGTCTTCTGAGGCTAGTGTCAATCATACTGCAAGGTCTTGGGCCCAGCAGTTGAGTCACCACTTGCATTACCCTAGCTCGGATACCAGTGAATCAGGGATGTCTCAAGGCATGGGCAGACCTACGGGAAGTTCAGGTGTGCCATACTTGCACAGGGTAGAAGGCCCTTACAAAACACAGTTGGAATACCTTAGGACCAACCGATTAGGTGCTAGCATCTATGAGGACGGCCTAGGAAGGTCTGTAGTACAGATTAAGAATCCTGATCAATCCATTGGACTAGAGCACCCAGCTGTCAAGTTTGAAAACGGAGCATACTTGGACAAAGAAGGAACCATATATGTAGTCACTAGTTACCCAGATAGGACGGACGAATTCGGAAATGTGATCTCAGAAGCAGAGTTAGGTGACCTAGAGCAAGGAAACATGGGTGCAGAACCTAGAACCCCTCGAGGTAAATCGGTTCTCACTAGGATTATCACACCGGAATGGATTCCCCAGGATAATAAGAGCATAGAGCTGCTCCTCAATCGAGAAACCGACGAAGCCTTTTGGAGGTATAAATCTAATCAGCCAACTGATATAGGAAATATCATGATCTATGAGTTTAAGGATCCTGATAGCCCAGGCAGAGTGACCTACTTAGACCACGCTTCAGAACGGATCTTTGTGGTTACGGAAAATGATAGGCATGCTTACACTTGGAAAGGTGAATTCATTTTCCCCCAACCGAGATCGAATGTATCCTACGGTCACCCTAGAGCTGGAACATCCCAAGCTCATGGAATGCAAAGAGACAGAAGTAGGGATAGACCAGAAGTAAGCTTTGCTAACCCAGTGGGTAGAGAAAGAACGAGGACGGAAACGAATAGAGTAGAACCTGAGATACTCAGAGCTCACAGAAATCAAAGAAATGTGGATGAGTTCCCTCTACCACGACCGAGAGAGCACACAAGGACTTTGAGACCGACTCAGCTAGTTAAGTCCATGAAGAACTACTTCGATGGTACTGGAGATCCATACGATCATGTGGCTGAGTTTAGGCAAGTCTTGAGAGCTGAACAAGTGGAGGATCTATTCACGCAGTACAATGCCTTTGGCCTGACCCTTAGGAACACTGCCCTGACATGGTTTCAGCCACTAAATGAGAGGCAGTTCAGGAGCATAGACCAACTCCTAGAAGCCTTCATTATTGAATTCTCTAAGAGTGTCATAAGGCATAATACCTCCTCGTTGATTCATAGCTTCAAGCAAACCCCGCAAGAGACCGTGAGACTTGCAGGAAGGAGATTTAGGCAATATCTTGAAAGGTGCCCTGTTTCGGAGTCACCCACACCAGCCAAGCAAGTGGCTTTATTCTTGGATGGATTGCTAAGTACCAAATTAAGATCATATGTGTACTTGAAGGACCCTAGGACCATAGAAGAGTGTGTACGCATGTGTATTGACATTGAGGATAACCTAGGGGAAGAGTTAGAGCTTTCCTAGATATACAAAGATTCAGATAGTGCCTCTAGCCTCTCTTCCACGCAATCCACATCAATTGAGGAACTTGCAGAGAAAGTAGCTCAGAAATTAGGTGTAACTAGCAAACAAATCCCAAGGTTTGCCCCTGTGAAAAGGTGTTATACTTGTGGTGGCGACCACATGGCGAACGTGTGTCCCATTATGGCTCAACCCCAAGTAAATCCTAGTAGCCAGTACTGCACCATAGAACAAAGGTACACCAATCACACCGCACAAGACTGCCCCTACAATAAGCAAACAGTTAGGCAAACCTATCCTCAACCCTATCCACCACAGGGAAGATACCAGAACCAGTACCCTCCACAGCCATATGGCAGGCCACAACAAAATTATCAACCACAATATCAAAACCAACAAAGGCCTCAGCCTGTGCTAGCACAACAACCCCCAGCCCCAGCTAACGTGATTCCGGTAAAGTATGCTGTTGCAGAAGAAAACCTGAATAGAGCTATAGTCCCTGTAACACCCTTGCTTTCTGAAAGTGACCCGAGTGACCATAGCTTTGATTCTACACATGTTGATAGTCCCCAGGCATACTACATGCAGTCTCCAGAACATGGTGAGTCCTATTACAGTGAAGAGCCAAATGAACCTAGTTGGGAGTCAGATTACACAAACGTCATGTATGCAAACCCCAACCCTAGACCTCAACCAAGGCAGGTAAGACCCCCATTACCTAGAGGACCGTGCTACAGATGTCAAGGAGATCACCTCATTCATGATTGTCCCTTGCCTCCACCTACACAACCCCAGTCAGTGACGATCCAAGGCTTTTGCCAAGATTGTGGAAAGGAGCATCTCTTACGAGATTGCCCTAAGAATCCCAATAATATGCCAAAAATCACTCCTATCAACGTTATTGGGTTAGTGGTAGATTCCACAGGGAGTGTCACTTCCACTGCACCAGTACAAGTAGTCACTAGAGCTCAAGCATTGCAACAGAACCAAGGAGCAACCCAGGATAAGAACCCAGAGGCTAGTGAAACCGAGAGCATAACAAAGAAAAGGACTAGAGCATGGAAAGATAGTCGGGAAAGAATGAAAAGACAATGGGCTAAAAAGATGAGTGAACTCGAGGAAAGCATAAGAGAAACCAAAGCCAGGATAACTGAACTCACATCTCAAACTCCCTCTCACACTATCCCACCACCACCATTCCCATCGCCATCCGACCCGCCACCTCCCAACCCACCTCATATAATTCCACCACCCCCTAGAGTAGGATCCGTATTAGCTGATCCCATTCCAGAAGACATAGACATGATGCTTAAAGCATATCAGGCCAGAATTCAAGAAGGGCCAAATGTCACAGATCATGACAAGTGTTACCCTAGAGCTGACCTAGAGATAGAAAGAACCAAGCTTTGCGCGAAAATGGTCGCATTGGCTCAGACTATGTTTGAAGTCAGTCGCTTTTTCAATTACTCGGGCTCAGCTAAGACGCAATTACACTTGGATGGACTTCTAGAGAAGTTAGAGGGCATAATTGCTAGATTTGCCAAGGAAGAAAAAAATCAAGAAAGGGAGAACGCAAGTAAAAATATGACCCATCCCCCACCGAAAGCTTATGTGCCAAATTCCATTGAACTAGACAATTCCTCCTCCCTAGAAAGAATAGAGGATCTAATGGCACAATCACAAAAGGAACCTGCCTTTCAACACAAGGGCGAGGCAAGTGAAAGAGTAAGCATTCCTGCCCAAGAAGCCTATGTGCCTAACTCTACGGAGCCAGACACATCATCTTCTATGAATCGATTCACACCAGAATTCCTACGCGAGATTCAAGAAGACAAATGGGCTAAAGAAAGTGAAGTCCCTCCTCCCATTGAACTTGTGGATGAGGCACATGACCAATTCCCACAAGACATCCCATCCATTTATGGAGAGCAGGAGAGTACCCAATCTCAAGAAAGATTAGACTTCGAGTCTAATTCTTTACAAGAACTACCCCATTTCACAGGCCCATGGGAAGCAAAGTCCACCTGCATGAGAGCACCTATAGTCATGGTAAGAAACGAAGACTCAGTCATACCTAGGAACACAGAGGTAGTGAAGAACACCAAAGTGTAGTGCAATCTCACTTTGGAAGAGCTTCTTAAGGTTAGACCAGAAGTGTGGAAACATGTCGCCAACCAAGTACCTGGGATAGCAAAACCTCGTTCCCAGGTAGGATCACATAGGACAGTGCCAGAAATACCCTTGGATAAGATAGGAGATATGTGTGAAGGTGAAGAAGGTAATACCTATCTTCCCATTACCTACCAGGACTACACCACCAAGGCAATTTTGGACTCAGGCGCAGGAGTTGCAATTGCTACCACTTCCCTATGGAAGCGTTGGGGCAAGCCAGCACTCAGGCCAACGAGAATGAAATTGCAGATGGCCGATGGTCATATTGAGAGACCCTTAGGATTGCTAGAAGGAGTAACTCTCACCACCTGTGGTGTCAAGTTTGAGCATACATTTGCTATATGTGACTTCAGCAAAAATCATGCCTATGAGATGATTTTGGGAAGACCATTTATGCGACAGTTGCAAGTGGTACAGGACTGGGGGACCAATTCTTTGTACCTGCAGCACTTGGGTGTTACGACCAAGGTCAATCTTAAAGATTACTCTCATAGAGATGTACCTCCTATCCAATGGAATCCCATCCATAGAGCCAAAGATGATACAGAGTCTGTGCATTCCATAGAATCAGGATCCTCGTGGATGCATGACGACACTCACTTATGGATGTGCAAAGTAGCAGTAGAGGAAGAGAAGAGAGAAAAGGCCAGAGAAATAGGTGCAAACGAAACTCATAGACCCATTCAAGACCCAGCCTATGCACCTGTAATCTTTCCCGATGAGGAATTTGAACCCCATGGCTGGGCAGAAATTTTAGCAACAATGGACGTAGCCATCAATGAAGAACAATGGACACCCCACTATGATGAGGATGGCTATGACATTTCAGTCTTCTCCATAGAGCCAATCATGGGAGAGGCAGTTCTACAAGAATGCGAACCTAGCCCTGATGCATTTGAGGATGCAAGTGACTCCGATCTAGAGTCAATCATTATGGACCCACCATTTGCATTAGATGAAGAATACTTCCATGAAGTAGAATTTCAACCCCAGAGACATGGAGAGCTTACAAATGATGTAAGATTAGCAACACGTGACCCCGAAGGAAGAGGGAAGAAACGAAAGAAGAAAGAAGTCTCACCAGAAGAGGAAGAATCGTTGTTTGAGGTTCCGGAAAATTTCAAGAAGTATGAGATAGATGACAGGAGGGTCATGATAAGAATGCCTAAACGAGAGGCACAATCAGGAGAGGCCTATGATAACAAAGAAACCACCAAGAAAATAGTAGTGGCCCTAGAAGAAGGAGAGGAGAGATGCACGTACATAGGCCATGACCTAACAGAGGAGGAAGAGCATGCGTTGATAGCCTTGCTAAGAGAATACAGAGATGTATTCGCTTGGAGTTACAAGGATTTGAAAGGTGTTGACCTTGATATATGCTCACACACTATCCCCATGACCTCATATGCTAAATCCTCTAAGCAAAAGCCCTATACATATAACGATAATTACGCTGCTAAGATCAAAGAAGAGATAGATAGACTGGTTGAAGCCGGATTTATCTATGAAATTGAGCACACTGAATGGGTATCCCCCATCGTAGTGGTGCCCAAGAAAAATGGAAAGCTGCGCGTATGCATTAACTTGAAAAAGGTTAATGCTGCCACTATTCGAGATAACTATCCGCTTCCCATCACAGAACATCTCTTAGAAAGAGTGGCAGGCAAGGAAGTGTACAGCTTTCTTGATGGATTTTCGGGCTACAATCAAGTAGCCATAGCGCCAGAAGATCAGCATAAGACAGCTTTTGCCACTGAATGGGGCATTTTTGCCTTTAGAGTAATGCCATTTGGGCTTACCAATGCACCAGCAACCTTCCAGAGGCTGATGTGCCATGTATTTAAAGAGTTCCTGAGGAAGAACTTAGAAGTCTATGTTGATGATCTTTGTGCTCATTCCAACATCAGACAAACCCATATTCCTGAACTCAGACAAATCTTTGACAAATGTAGAGAATATCAAGTCTGCCTGAACCCAGAAAAGTGTGTTTTCATGGTCAGGCAAGGCAAGATTCTAGGACACATAGTGTCAAAGAATGGCATATCTACTGACGAAGAGAAAGTGAGAGCTATAGCAGAGCTACCTAGGCCAAAGAATGTCAAGGAAGTACAAGCTTTCATGGGGCATTGTGGTTATTACCGACGATTTATACACATGTATGCTGTCATTGCAAAGCCCATGTACGAACTTCTGACTAACTTTGAGTGGACTGACGAATGTGAGAATTCCTTCCAGGAGCTTAAACAAAGATTGTGCTCAGCACCAATCTTGACCACACCAGATTGGAATAAGCCTTTCCATGTTCATGTGGATGCATCCAATTATGCCATTGGATGTGTGCTTGCACAACCTACTGGTGAAGGTAATATGGATCTTCCAATTGCCTATGCCAGTAGACAATTGAATGCGGCTGAACGGAATTACACCACTACAGAGCGAGAAGGTTTAGGCATGGTATATGCAGTTAAGAAATTTAGACACTATTTGCTTGCAAATAAGTTTAAATTTTTTACTGATCATCAGGCATTGCTATATCTCGTAAACAAGCCATGCAATACAGGAAGATTAGTGAGGTGGTTTCTCTTGCTCATGGAATATGACTTTGAGGTTGTGGTGAGAAAAGGGAAGACTCATTTGAGAGCTGATCATCTTTCTAGGCTCACATCTGGAGAAGCCCCACAAGGAGTGTCAGATGACCTTCCTGATGCTTACTTGTTTAATTTGGAAGTGGTGCCGCAATGGGCTAAGCCATTGGTACCAGTATTGACATACGGGCCTAATCATCCAGTGGTAAACACAGAATAGAGAGGTTGTAAAAGCCCAAAAGTACCACATCATGGCAGGAAGTATGTACAAGCACACAGATCAAGGGATCTTGGCTTGTTGCGTAGAAGAGGATGAGTACGCTAAATGGTTGCAATTAGCACATGTAGGTGCGTTAGAGCGACACTACTCAAAGCAACGAACTTTACAGACGCTAAGGAGACTCGGAGTGCATTGGCCGACTATGGAAGCGGATGTCCAAAAGTTGTGCAAGGAATGCCCAATCTGTTGCACTAAACCACCAGTGGAACACGCCACTCTTTATCAAGTATCCATTGTGCCAGATTGGAGTGAACCTCTAGTATCCTTCTTGAGGACAAAAACATTCCCTCCAGACATGACTCTGGCTAGGAAAAGGAGTTTAGAACAAGAAGCCCAGGATTACTCACTCATTGGTGATAATCTATATAAGCGTGGTAAAGATGGTTACCTGAGGTTATGTGTCCATGAAAGTGAATATCTTAAGATCTTGGAAACTGCTCACCAAGGTGTAGCATGAGGACACTTTGGACCGGATCGGGTGATCAAGGCAATACTATTTGTGGGCTTCTGGTGGCCGACCCTTCACATGGATGCACATACCTATGTGAAACGGTGTGATGTCTGTCAGAGAACTCAGTATCCTATACGAAAAGATGAGATGCCACTGAAACCTATGATGGGTGGACGTGCATTCTCTAAGTGGGGAATAGACTTTGTAGGGCCTATTAATCCCCCAGCCAAGGGTTCTCATGCGGAATACATCATTGTTGCAACAGACTATCTAACTAAGTGGGTAGAGGTGAAAGCTACGACAAAGAATGACGCTCAGACAACTGCTAAATTCTTGTTTGAGAATGTGTTCACAAGATATGGGCTACCTATAGAGCTTGTAAGTGATAGAGGCACTCATTTCTTGAACGAAGTGATTGAAAATCTACTCCAAGAATTCTTGGTAATAGACAAGAAGTCTTCCCCCTATCACCCTCAAGCTAATGGACAAGCTGAGAGCACTAATAAGATCTTATGCAATGTACTGACAAAATTAGTGAACACGAAACGCTCTGATTGGGACAAACAGCTACACCATGCTGTTTGGGCATACCGAGTTGCCTACAAAACGGTACTCCAAGCCACCCCCTTTCAGATGGTGTTTGGCCAAAACGTTATGCTACCCTTGGAATTCTTGATTCCTACATTGAGAGTAGCACAAGAGCACGAATGGACAGGTCATGAGCTCTCCTCTAGGATCTTTGACCTTGAACGATTAGGAGAAACAAGACTGAGAGCAGCTGCAGGAATCTATGCAGCTAAGAAGAGGCAGAAGGCATACTTTGATGCCCATGTGAAGGATAAGGGCTTGAAAGCAGGAGATCTAGTTTTAGTCTATACACTGAAACAACACGCAAGGAAGCTAGAAAAGAGAGGCTACGGACCTATGATCATCAATAGGATCTCCACGAGTGGAGCAGTACAACTGGCCACATTAGAGGGTGATGTTCTCCCAAATTACATTAGCGGTTGCAGAGTCAAGTTGTATCAGGAACCCCTCACGGAGGAAATGCTCAGCCGACTCAACACTGCTAAGAAGCGCAAAGAGGAAGAAAAGCGAATTCGAGAAGAAGCTCAAGCAAAAGCTTTAGAACGCATCAGAAGGATGAGGTTACGAAGGCAAGGTAGAGATCAGCCTAGAACAAATGACTATGCAGATCAAGGATATCATATGGCAATGTGTGAAGTCGCAGGAACAAGCTCGCATAGGATAATTGATCGACGTCCTTTCATAACCCTAGATATAGGACAAGGAAAGAGTGCAAGGACCGTAAGAGCCTTGATTGACTCAAGTGCAACCGCTAGTGCTATTAGAGTGTCTTACTGTCAAGAGTTGCAGTTAACTGTCAATCCTGTGGAAGCATATCTCATAGGATTGGGAGGCGTGGAAACCCCTTGCATGGGCGAGGTGGAACTTCCCCTCTACATTCATAACGAGGCAATGACAGTTAAAGTACTAGTGTGTCAAGATGAGGACCTCACGGAACCTCTTGTCTTGGGTCAAGACTCGATCTATGACCAAGCAATTAACTTAAACCTAAGAAGTGGACTTCTTCAGGTATGGGTCAATCATAGTCGAATTACAGTAGAGTTAGATAATGGAGCACTCAAGGAACTAGGAAAGGCACAGACTCCTGGTCCCTCCAGGGGTGCACATGAAGTTGACCATGCTGTTCTTGTCCAAAACTATGTGTTGCAGAGGAATGAAATTCTCAAAAAAGGAGTCAGGGATGCAACGGAACTCCCTTCTTTTCCAAAGGCCAGAAGGAGGCAGCAACCAAAGGTGGATCAAAGGCAGAAGAAGCAGAGTACTACCTATGCCGGAAATCAAAAGTACCTGCACAGCAAAATGTCTCAGCAAGTAAACCAAGTGTGGGTGCGGAAAGGCGAACACCCGGTTGCACTCAAGCCAACCACACGGGCAAGGCCTCTTATTAGTAACCAACAACACGACACTAATAAGAAGTCTTTCAGAAATTCTTCTGCTAACGTGAAATCTATTTGGGTGCCCAAGAAGTCGATGAAGGCTAGCCCACAATCAAGACAAATTTGGGTGCCTAAGGCTTGTTTGCGGGCGCAAATAGCAACACCGAGGCCACAACCTATACAGCGTAACCCATTCACTCGCACAGCCAGCATTCACTCGTTTTCAACACTCAAGAACCCACCAAGGCCCATGAGCACGAACATAATCGCTTGCAAATGGGTCCCTAAAAGGCCTCATTTTCAAGCCGATACACCTATAAAGCTCTCTAGAGTCTCTACGAAACCAAGAACAAAATCCATCCACTGCATTTGGTAGCCTAAGACCTGTAATAAACCCCCCGACCCCAATGTGTAAATTCATCCCCACTTACTAACTGCATTAGTCTCCTAGGACTACCCAAGCATTAACTACACACACTGTCTTCGTGCACTTACTAACCACTAACTCACCATATACCTCATGTTAATGTTGTAACGGGGACAACAACGGATTTATTCTGTCCATTACGATGTTAACACGTGGTTCTATATTCTCACAGAACCAACCAGCAAACAGGGCCATGGCAGAAGCAGGCGGTGCCAGTTCTCAAGCCGGATCCGGTGCACAGATTGTGGACATAGAAACACTCCTCCTTGAGCCATATCTCACCGCAAGGCCGCAAGAACTTCAAGCCGTGCATGTGCTCCCCATTCAAGATCCTCCTCAAGGGCACACCTCTCAAGTAGGTACACACGCTCACTGGTTCAGTGATGTTGCTGGACCATTGGGCGATGGAACCTATTTCTGGGAAGCTGAATTGGAATTTAATGGTAAATGGGGACGATACCACTTTTTCACGCGCGAGTTTGAAAGCTATCAGAATGCCGAAGTCATGCGATCAGTATGGACCAAAGCCGGTGTGGAAAGTTATTTTAGGGCCCACTTACCAAAGCCGGATTTCTTACGTTGTTCATATCTTATCAGTACCATCACGCCAAGCAGGGCCAAGGGAGGCGACAACACCTTTGTGTTACCCTCACTACTGCCGGGTCATGAGCTTAAAAGATTCAAGCTGACCCTTAATCTTGTACGAGAAGCGTTAGGCATGTATGGCATGCACATCCCCACTGAAAAGGAAACCATGGTTCCAGGTAGAATGAAACACAAAGATCTTAATAAGCTGAAAGATATGGTAGCGATGACACCGACCATCGCCCTGCACCTACGGACCGTCATGCAACATTTTGCTTTCCCCGCCCAGGAAAGATTCACCATGCCCCCAAAGAAAATTTGGTTCAGCTTGTATCTAGCAGAGACAGAAAGCCTTCCCATCAATGTGCCACACTGGATCATAGATCAGATCCACCTCGCCCATCAAAGGTGGAACAAGAAGCAGAAAAATGTGCTTCATGGATGTTGCACTCTAACCAAGATAATCTACCGATGTCTGGCCTATGACGTGCCTATTCAGCGGGCACTCATATGGCCCCGCGCCCAGGAATTCCAAAGAAGACTATCAGCAGCAGGTCCCCCATCAAAGAAGATGAGGGGGGGAGTACAATTACCCTGTGCTCAACCAAGGGGAGCCACCACTACACCAGAAATTACCCCTCCCCTGACACGACGCATTAGGCCATTCACAATCCGGCTACCAAGACCAAGCACAGATGGACCTAATCTGGTATTTCCACCTGTTCCATCAGATCTGGAATTCCCACAAGGTTTTACTCTCAACGATCTTACTGATGAAGAAGTGGCCAGACTGATCTATGACTCTAATCTCGAGACGGAAACAGAACGAACTCAAGATCCACAACCCCAGACAACAACAGCAGCCCCCACCCGACCAGAAGTGGTAGAAGTCGACGTCGAGGAACAAGAGACTGAACAAGAAGAAGATGCCTACGAGGAACAAGAATATGACGAACTTTCAGAGCTGGCAAGTGCCCCTGCGTATTCGGCACAAATCAAAAGACTATATCGAACCATGCAACTAGTTCAAGAACAGCATAAGATGTCACTGGAATCAGGCAAGAAACTCATGAACTAGTTGCTAGCTGAGGAAGGTGTGGACGATATGTTCATTGAGTCCATAAACCTTCATGCCGATGCAGTAGGAGTGGATGAGGCCATCCATGAGGCAATGGCCTACATTCACAGATTTGAGAAGAGGGTTCCCGTTCGTCCCAGGAGGTCCGGGAAACAAATTCACATCAATGTATCAGCACCAGGAGAGACAACGCAAGCAGAAGAACATCAGGAAGCACCACTGTCACCACCATCCCCACCTCGCACTACACAATTCACTCCACCACATGACACTAGCACTACCACGTCCACTACCACCACCATTGTCATGGGCATCCCACTCTCTCCGGGAATCCAATTCGGGGGAGTCACCATGCCCACTTTCACCACTCTTTTCACTGACGTCACATCCACTCCACCCACTATCCCCATCTACACTGTCACTCAAACAATTGACCCTATGGAAACATCTCCTGCCACAGCACCGCTCCCTTCCCCCATGCCACCTTCATCTCCCATACCCCTGCCACCCACATCTCCACTTGCATCCACATCATTCACAACTCCCCTTCCCGCCCCCATTCCCCCTGCATCTTCACCCCTCCCAGCATTATTTAATGTAAATAGCATATTTTTAGCATTAAATCAATGTGTATATCAGCTCCAGAATGAGTACAGAGCTCTGGACGGCCGGTATCAGCAACTAACAACACACCATCAGAACTTACAAAGGTAATTTCACATTCTACAAGAGGAAAATGCAGAAGTGAATCAACGCTATACAACGCTTGAGCAGGCTCACCAAACACTATTGGAGGCACCCCAACCATCAACAGAATCAGGTGTCAAACAACTAGAAGCTTTGCTCGAAGTATACCAGGCCGATAACCTACGAGTCAGACGCAACTTGGCGTTACTACGGAAACATATGGCCACAGCACTGGAGGAGAACAAGAGACTGCAAAAACAAAATGAAGAGAATCTGGAAGCGGCAATGGAAGGCTCCCCTCACAAGGTAGATCCAGAGCAGTTCAAAGCAGTTCCCACGGAGACGATGAAAACCATTCTGGAAAGCTATGCAGATCTCCTGGAAGCCCATGATGACTTGGAACGAGAGCGTGACACACTTCGGAGCAGACTTAAGGAACAGGAAGAACAACCGAAGAGTGTCCCATCAACCTCCACCTCAGACGAAGTAAAGGCCTTAACTGAGCAGGTAGTAGAATTACAAAAGAGGTTACTGACATACGAGAGGCAGCCATCTCCAGTGGTAGAACCAGAGCAAGAAGAGCTGGTCCCTATTGAGGTAGATGATTCGTACGAGGAACCGTATGTTCCTATGCCAATGCCAGGTGGGCGACGAACCTCAGAGGGACTAGACACATTGGAAGTGGAAGCACCCGAGTGGCTTCAGACACTGGAAAGGACAGCGAACACTCACGAAGAACGGGTGGCCATTCAGATCCAATCACTAGCGAACTTAGAAGAAACTGTTATAAAGTCTGAATACTTCAGAAGCATGTCTCATCATAGATGGATCGGCACCAATAATGACCAATATGTGCCATTCTGTATACTTTTGGCCGATTACAACGCGGAGATTCAACGACAATGTGGCAAGCCTCCCATATTTGCTACACAATTTGGTCCCGATGATATACCGGAAAGTGCTCAGCGTGGGTGTTGGAGCAGAACAATCATCAATAGTGATTTTATGAAGATCAAAGTGAGAAGACATATGGAAGAATGAAGATTACTTTCAGAGGAAGAAAATGGAATCAGAAATGTTTCTTTTGTATATTACTCTTGTAAATAGTTCAATGTATTTTGAAAAAGGATGACGAGTTAGACTCGTATATATATCTATAGATACGTATTCATAAAGGAGAGAGAGTGATATAGATCAGATAGAGAAGAATAGATGAAGAGGTGATGAACATTGTATGTATCATCAACCATATGTGTGAAAAGTAATGAAGAAGAAAATTTAGTAGAATTCTGCGCGTCGATCTTCTCTCCCATTCTCCTTCTGTGCTTAATCTTTTGAAGAATCCTTTTGCACGTATCTAAGTCCATAGCTAATTTATCTATGGCTAGAATTTGAGAGATTAATTTCAATCAGGTTGTGAGAATTTTGCTTAGGAACATTCATATGTGAAGATGTTCTGATAGTCGAGAAATCTGGCGCACATTTCATCTTCAAAGAAGTGGCTAGTGCTCAGTCCACAGTGTAAAGTTTTACACAAATGAGGACTTAAAATTTAAGTTGGAAGGTAAGCCATCTATGGCTAGAAGATCTTGATGAAACGGGTTCAGAATTGGGAGAACTAGTGCTAAGAAGTTGCAGGTGTCAAAGTCGCCATTCCAGAGAAGCACTTTCAGATATAGGTAAAGTGTTTCACACATTTCTCAGTGTATACTTAATCTTTTTGAGAGATTTAACTTGGCAAAGTTGCGCAACCTTAAGGCGAAGTGTTGTGCAAAGTTTTATCAAAAACTTTACAGGATTGATTAGTCAATGAGTGACTAATCTGCAGCAGACTTTTCTGAGAAGTTGAATTTTTCAAAACTTTCAATATTTCTGATAATTTGGTGAATGATCTCTAAGTTTGGTGAAGTCTAAGGTTAACCTTGATATAGAGGTGATCTAACTTCAAGGTTAACTTATTCTTTTGGAGATTAACACTCTCCATCAGTGGTATCAGAGCAGGTTGTGTCAAAATTGAAGTGAAGAAGACTCCGACTATTGCAGAAATACAAAATTTTACATTTTGAAGGTGCAGAAGGGTAAAGGTTGAAGAAAACTTGAAGGAAGACATACAAAGAGTATCAAAAGGATCAGAAGGAGCAACATTCGAAGTAAAGGTACATTTATTATCTGTAAAGGTTAAAGATTTGAAGCTACAGGTGAAGTAAAGATGGGAGATAGTCTCCAAATTGAAAAGTTGGATAGAGAGAACTATCCTGCATGGTCTATGAGGATGGAAGCTCACCTTATGAGCAAAGATTTGATAGGATACATCACAGGAGATGAAGAAAAGCCAGAATTCAGAGATCCTAGTGTTCCAACTAGGGAAGAGCTTGCAGATTTGAAGAATTGGATGAAGAAGGATGCTCAAGCAAGAAGCATCATCTACATGGCAGTCAATGATTATTTGCTTCCTCACATTAGAGGACTTGAGAGTGCTTGTGACATTTGGAATGCTTTGGAAGAGCATTTCCAAAATACAACCAAATCAAGGAAGGCTTCACTATGGGCAGAATTTACTACCTTCAAGAAGAAGGCCTCACAATCAATCTCTGATTATGTGACAAAGATGAAGGACATTGCAGATTCTTTAGGTGCAGTTGATGAAGATATTGAAGAAGACAAATTGGTAAGACAAATACTCACAGGGCTAAGAGGAGATGAGAAGTGGAAGCCTTTCATTTTATCTATAGAACTTTCATTAGATCACTTTACTCCTGATTTGAATCAATTGTTAGGTCATATGCTAACTTTTGAGAATGATGTCAAAGGAGATGTTGATAAGAGTGCAGGTCATGCAATGTATTCTAAAGACAAGAAGAAAGCCAACAAAGGGAAGCAACAATCAGGTGAAGAAGAAGGTACATCAAACCAAGCAAACTTCATAAGAGGAAGAGGAAATGGCAGAAGTAGAGGAAGAGGCAGAAACAACAAAGAGAATGCAAGAGCTTGTTGGATATGTGGTAAGACCAATCATCTATCTCATGATTGTTGGCACAATAATCAAAACAATGGTAATTATCAGAATTTTAATCAAAGAGCAAGAGGTGGTAGATTTCAGAGAGGAAACTTCAGAGGTAGAGGTGGTAGGAATTCTTTTGGAAGAGGTGGAGGAAGAAGCTTCCAAAATCAATCCTATAATAACACCTACTACAACTATGCATCAGATCAAAAGGAGGATTCGACTCTCATTATGAATACATGTGAAACTTCACATGAGGACATGAGAGTGTTCTATATTGATTCAGGATGTAGTAATCATTTGAGTGGAAATATTGCTTTGATGACTGACCTAGATCATAATGCAATTAATCATACAGTTCAGACAGGTGATAATACAAAGCATAAGGTAAAGTCAATTGGTTCAGTCAAGGCTAAGGATGGGAGCACTCTTCTGAGTAAGGTACTTTATGTTCCCACAATTCCAAAGAATTTGATCAGTGTAGGTCAAATTGTGGAAAAAGGTTATGAGGTAAGGTTTACCAATGATGGAGTTTATGTGGAAGACCCTAGTCAAGGGTATAAACAAGTTATTGCAGGAAAAAAAGAAGGAAGGCTTTTCACATTGAAGGTACAAGGAAATGTTGGACATGCTATGTTCACATATGGAGAGCAGAAGGTGTCAGAATTGGATCTTTGGCACAAAAGACTTGGACACTTTAATGAAAGAGGTATCAAAGAAATGATTAACAATGATTGAGTGCTTGGAATGCCTAACATTGCAGGTCAACACATGACATACAGATGTGAGGCATGTCAATTAGGTAAGGCTCATAAGCAATCCTATTCCAAGCATGGATTTATGTATTCAGAAAGACTTGAATTGGTGCATACAGATGTGTGGGGTCCTTCAAAGGACTTTAGTATAAATGGTTCAAGATATTATGTCATATATGTTGATGATGCTACCAGGTGGATCACAATTTATGTGATTAAGGAAAAGTCAGAAGTGTTTAATACATTTAAACACTATCATGCATATGCAGAAAGGATTACAGGTCAAAAATTGAAGAGACTAAGGTCAGATGGAGGGGGAGAGTATTTTTCAAATGAGTTCAATGATTATTTGTGGAATGCAGGTATAAAGAGAGAAGTTACTTGCAGGTACTCTCCTCAACAAAATGGGGTAGCAGAAAGAAGAAATAGGACTCTTGTTGAGTTTGCAAGGTCCATGATGAAAGAGAAGAATTGCCCAAATTATTTGTGGGCTGAGGCTGTTAATACAGCTACATATTTGGTTAATAGATTGCCTTGTAAAGCTTTGCAGGGTATGACACCATATGAAGCTTGGTGGGGTAAGAAACCTACCTTGGATCATTGCAGAATATTTGGATGCTTGGCATATGCATATGTGCCATCTCAATTGAGGCATAAGTTGGAGCCTAAGGCAGAGAAGTATGTATTCATTGGTTATGATGATAAGCAAATGGGATACAGGTTGTGGAGTCCATCCACAAAGCAATTTATTGTATCCAAGGATGTTACATTTGATGAGCAAGGTACTTGGTATGCAGGTAAATATAATGTACATGCAGATGATGAAGAAGTAGTGGAACAAAGGAAAGGTAAAGCAAAGATTCAATTACTTGATGAAAGTGAGAGTAATGAAGTGCAGATTGAAGTTGAAGAGAGACCAAGGTTTGATCCAGAATGTGATGAACCAGAGACCTCAAGAAGTGCAGAAGTTAGGAGATCATCTAGGCACAAATGGCAACCTACAAGGTATAGCTATGACACTTCATTCTTAACTACTAAAGATTATGCTTATTTGGTAAAAGCAGATGAAGACCCTTCTACATATGAAGAAGCCAAAGGGAAGAAGAATTGGGAAGATGCTATGCAAGAGGAGTATGATGCATTGATAGAGAATCAAACATGGGATTTGGTTCCTAAACCTAATAGTCAGAAGATCATTGGATGTAAGTGGGTTTACAAAACAAAGAGATTTGCAGATGGAAGTGTGTCTAGGTACAAAGCTAGACTTGTTGTGAAAGGGTATGCACAGACATATGGAGTGGACTATGATGAGACTTATAGTCCTGTGGCAAAGATGACAACCATCAGGACACTCATTGCAATTGCTGCTTGTAAAGGTTGGAAGTTGTCTCAATTAGATGTTAAAAATGCTTTCTTGAATGGTTACATTTCAGATGAAGTCTACATGGAGCAACCAGATGGGTTCAAAGATCAAGTGAGTCCAAATTATGTATGTAAGCTCAAGAGAGCTTTGTATGGGTTGAAGCAAGCCCCAAGGGCTTGGAATTATAGGCTTGTAAAATTCTTGAATGATCTTGGATTTCAAGCATCAAAGGCAGATAGTAGCTTGCTAGTCAAAGCAAGTGAAGATGGGTTCATTTATGTGTGTATTTATGTTGATGACATAATACTTACAGGAACAGATGATAAGGGGATACAAATGATCAAGAAGCAGATGGAGAAAGAGTTCAAAATCAGTGATTTGGGGAACCTATCATTCTTCTTGGGAATGGAGATCTCTTATACTCAACATGGAGTATATGTGACCCAAGAAAGGTATCTTAAAAATTTGCTAACCAAATTTAAAATGGAAGATTGCAAGGTTGCACCTACACCTTTGGAAGTGAACCATAAATTGTCTAGGTTTGGAGGAGAAGAGTTCAGAGATATGAAACTCTATCAAAGTTTGGTTGGTAGCTTGATTTATGCTACATTGACAAGGCCTGACTTATCATATGCAGTTGGTGTGCTTTCACAATTCATGCATTGTCCTAGAAAGAAACATTGGATTGCAGGACAAAGAGTACTTAGGTACATCAAGGGTACACTCAAAGAAGGGTTGTACTATGGGTTTACTTCAGATACAAGAATCAAGATATATAGTGATGCAGATTGGGCAGGTAATGTGGATGATAGAAGATCAACACATGGATACTTGTGCTATGTAGGAGACAAATTGATTTCATGGTGTTCCAAGAAGCAACATACAGTTGCTTTGTCATCTACAGAAGCAGAATATAAAGGTATGGTGGAAGCTGCAAAAGAGGTAATATGGCTAAAGACACTTTTGAAAGTTTTTGATGTGATTCAGAGTACTCCTATTATTTGTGGAGACAATATGAGTTCATTATACTTAGCAGCTAATCCTGTATTTCATGCTAGAACTAAGCATATTGAAATACAATATCATTTCCTGAGAGAGAAGGTCATTGAGAAGGAAATTGAAGTCATACACACCCCTACAAAAGATCAACTTGCAGATATGATGACTAAAAGTTTGGATGGACCTAAATTGCAGAGGTTTAAAGACATGGCAGGAATAAAGAAGATACAGGTAATCACAATTGAAGATTGAGGGGGAGCTGTTGGAGCAGAACAATCATCAATAGTGATTTTATGAAGATCAAAGTGAGAAGACATATGGAAGAATGAAGATTACTTTCAGAGGAAGAAAATGGAATCAGAAATGTTTCTTTTGTATATTACTCTTGTAAATAGTTCAATGTATTTTGAAAAAGGATGACGAGTTAGACTCGTATATATATCTACAGATACGTATTCATAAAGGAGAGAGAGTGATATAGATCAGATAGAGAAGAATAGATGAAGAGGTGATGACCATTGTATGTATCATCAACCATATGTGTGAAAAGTAATGAAGAAGAAAATTTAGTAGAATTCTGCGCGTCGATCTTCTCTCCCATTCTCCTTCTGTGCTTAATCTTTTGAAGAATCCTTTTGCACGTATCTAAGTCCATAGCTAATTTATCTATGGCTAGAATTTGAGAGATTAATTTCAATCAGGTTGTGAGAATTTTGCTTAGGAACATTCATATGTGAAGATGTTCTGAGAGTCGAGAAATCTGGCGCACATTTCATCTTCAAAGAAGTGGCTAGTGCTCAGTCCACAGTGTAAAGTTTTACACAAATGAGGACTTAAAATTTAAGTTGGAAGGTAAGCCATCTATGGCTAGAAGATCTTGATGAAACCGGTTCAGAATTGGGAGAACTAGTGCTAAGAAGTTGCAGGTGTCAAAGTCGCCATTCCAGAGAAGCACTTTCAGATATAGGTAAAGTGTTTCACACATTTCTCAGTGTATACTTAATCTTTTTGAGAGATTTAACTTGGCAAAGTTGCGCAACCTTAAGGCGAAGTGTTGTGCAAAGTTTTATCAAAAACTTTACAGGATTGATTAGTCAATGAGTGACTAATCTGCAGCAGACTTTTCTGAGAAGTTGAATTTTTCAGAACTTCCAATATTTCTGATAATTTGGTGAATGATCTCTAAGTTTGGTGAAGTCTAAGGTTAACCTTGATATAGAGGTGATCTAACTTCAAGGTTAACTTATTCTTTTGGAGATTAACACTCTCCATCAGTGGGTCCATCCATCAACCCACCTGGAGAATCAGGCTTTTGGAAACGTATCCTGAAATGGTCCGAACCTGGAATAATATGCCGTTGTTTATTAAATATAATCCTTGTTACATTCCAGTTCTTCGACGACGCACCTGGCCTGAATTCACTATTGCCATCAGAGACATCAAAGCCTGCGCAAAATGGTTGAATTCTGTTTACCTAGCACCTCCACGAGGACCCCCCACGGTCAACTACATGATTTCTACAATCCGTCACTGGAGTACTCGGCTACGCAATAATCCTGATGTGATGGCCCAGATGTGTATGAAAATATTTGAATTAATGCTGATCACTTTCAAGACGTTTAAGAACATTAAGGACCCTCACTTCTCAGGTGCAGGCTTTGTGACAGGAAACCAGGATCTAGTGTACGATATGAGTACCACCCCGTCCATTGAAGTAATATATGCGTGGAACGCCAGAATCAAGTACCTCCCAGCCTGCTTTAAACAGACATTTGAGGAGATGTTCATCACAGGATTCTGGGAATATCACTCCGAAACCTTTATACCCAGACCATCACATCTCTTCCAATTATTTGCTGTGGAGAGAACTATTTACTCCGAACAATTGAGGGTGCCTCATCCAGATGTTCCCGGACCTGTGAATTGGGATGATTTGCTCACAGATCTAGCACGCGGCTTGCGACTCGAAGAACACCACCTAGCCTCCGATGTCGTCCAATACTATGTTCAAAAATCCTCTAGACAAGGGTCTGTCAGGGGCGACAGACACGAGAGTGGGGGGGGTGTTGGCAGCAGTCAGGGAACCGAAGGAGCCACAAGACGAAGAGAGTCGGAGCGAAGGGACAGCACAAGCAGACATGGCAGTCAAAGAAGATCTGGTAAGTAGGCCATCTAAATTTTTCAGACATCAAGGAGTTGAGCACACGAGAAGACAGAGCAAGTAGGGGGCTCAAAGGTATGTATGACAAATCAATAGAGGAAATCCCTACACAAATAGTGATTTTTATCACTAAAAACCATTGTAAATATCATTTCGTATTTTTGTAGCTCCATTTTGTGCAAGCCAAGGAGTCCTTGAGCTTGAGGAGCTTTAGAAGTATCTACCTGCCAATTTTCATATTTTTTAGATCTCGTTTGAGCCCTCTAATAAGCCCTGGAACCTAATTTTTAACTAGGCCGGACACTAGGTCTGAACAGGGCCAAAGCTAGTCAAAAACTATAAAAGGAGCTAGAGAGCTCATTTTTGAGGTTAGATTGTAATTGAAACAAACTTGTAAGAGCTTCTTGAAAGTAATCTAAGAACTCCATTGATTCTCACTCTTTGTCTTGCTGTGTGTGCGCGTGTGTGTGTATGTGTGTGCATGCTAGTGTGCTTCTCACTCATGCACTTGAGCCGCCACTTGCTCGAGGTCTTCATACCATCCTCACGTCTTCCCGGATTGACATTAAAGGAGGTGCTACTCATCACTGAGCTACACCAGTGGTGACACCTAAGTGTTGCAAGTACAAGGAGTTGGTTCCCCAATCTTGTACTATTTGCAATTGTCGTAGGAAGGGTCTTCCTAGGATCATCTCATAGACATTATTTTTCTCAAAGTCACATATAGCAAATGTGTGCTCAAACTCTACACCACAAGTGGTTAGAGTTATCCCTTCTAGCAATCCTAGAGGTCTTTCAAAATGACCATCAGCCATTTGAAGCTTCATTCTAGTTGGTCTTAATGTGGGTTTGCCCCATTGCTTCCACAAGGAGGTGGTCGCAATGGCAACACCAGCACCTGAATCTATGATTGCTTTGGTTGTGTAACCTTGGTAAGTGATTGGAAGATAAGTATTACCTTCTTCACCCTCACACATGTCCCCTATTTTGTCTAGAGGTATCTCTGGTACCCTTTGCTTGGAGCCTACTTTTGGCATGTTGGAATCAAGTTCTGGAACCTGATCCTTCACATGATTCCATAGCTCAGGTTTTGCCTTGAGCAGCTCTTCTACATATATACAAAAAATACATACCCAAGCATTATGACATTGACTAGGTGATGGTGCACGCTCAAAAGTACCATACTCTGCCTCATGTTCAATACATTCCAATCGTGGTCTTCGATACGTGCCATAACAAGAGTTACACCAACATATAATATGCTCTTGATAGTAAAATTCATCATAATTCGTATCGGAGGACACATGTGAAGTCATTGCATTGGGTAGGAGGTGGTGGAGTACCCTCTGATTGATCAGAATCTGCACATAATAAGAAACAAAAAAAACTATAAGTTATGTATCCATCAAATATATTTAAAATTAAATGATTGATATACTTACAGTATATATTCGTTGCACGATGAGGAGACGGTGGTGGAGTTCCATCTGATTGATCAGAATCTACAAATAATGGTATTCGATATTAATAATCTGATTATCTACATACACAAAAAATTCACATATACATATTTACACATACACACATATTCACATATACACATTTACACATACACACATATTCACATATACACAACTACACATTATTGTGGGATAAATGCATGTATTTTGTATGAATGAGTGTATATGCATGCATGTGTGTGTACGTATATATGTGGATATGTATATGTGTGTTTATGTTATATGTATGTATATGTGTATATGTATACATATATGTATGTGTATATGTTTGCATGTATATGTGTATGTGTATGTGTGTGTATATATGTGTATGTATTCTGATTTTTTTTATGTTTGAGATTAAATTAATAGGAGATATTGTATGGTGGAAAAAAATAAGAGGCGACCTAACATACCACCTGAGATGTGGCAGTTTTTTCATAGATAGCTACGTCTTCAGGAGTCATTTCCTCAGCAGAAGGTACACAAATTAATAGTTTATATTTATAATTTCTATATATTTTAGTAATTTTTTACATTTAATTTATGTATTTTTTTTCTTAAATAAACAGGTTGCTGCAAAGAAGAGAGTGGAGTCGGGCCACACATCGCACCTAGGCCAAATGGGCATAATGGTTTTGTAGCTACATTTGTAAGTATATGTGTTATTGTGAGTATATTTTTTATTTTAGTTAAAATGCAAGCAACTAATCTTTTTTATTTGTTTCAATGTAGCGAAAGGATTATGGCCGATATCCTACGAAACATGAGATCGAGTATGCTACACATTTTGGATATCGGCATTTGAGCGAGTATATGCAAGATCATCCTGATGCCTTTGTGAGTATTATTAAATTTTATATAATTATTTTATTTTTGTGAATGGTTTAATTATTTTATTTATTTATGTTTGTTATATGTAATACAGGAGTATTATGGAGAGACAAATATGGATGAGGTGGAGAGACAGACACAGGAGGGACAATCTCAATCGTCACAGGGTGATCAGGACGATGAGGATAAGGATGTTCAGGATGATCATGATGCTGCTGATGATGATGATGATGATCATGATGATGATGATTAGGATTGTAGTCGATTATGACATTGGATTATATGTATTTACATTGATATATATATATATATATATATATATATATATATATATATATATATATATATATATATATATATATATATATTATCTATATATTTTTCATTTTATTCATGTTTTGAATTGTGTGTATGGTATTAAGTAATGAAGAGTTTTGTTCTATTGATTGTTATTATTGTTTTATATATATATTAAGCATGTGTTTTAATACTTTAATTATATAATTAATTCATATGTGTGTACGTAAGTGGTATGTGTGTGTATATGTATGTATGTGCATGTGTATGTGTGTGTATATGTATGTATGTGCATGTGCCTGTGTAAGTGTATATGTGTGTATGAGTATGTGCATGTGCATGTGTATGTGTGTGCATATGTATGTGCATGTATATCTGTAACTCTATGTGTATATGTGTGTATGTGCATGTATATGTGTATATGTAGGTATGTGCATGTGTGTGTGTGCATGTGTGTGTGTGCATGTGTATATGTGTGTGTACGTATGTGCATATATATGTGTATATATGTGTATAATGTATGTATATGCATGTGTAAATGTATGAAACATGCATGTGTATGTGGATGCATTTCCATTTGCATCCATGTGCATGCATGTGGATGTGCATATACATGTATTTACGTATATGTTAATGTGTGTATGTGTATGTGTGTGTATATATATATATATATATATATATATATATATATATATATATATATATATATATATATATATATATATGCAATAATGCATGCATGTAAGTCTTTTTATGTGGTTGTAGAAATGTTTGTGCATATGCATGTGTATATGTGTGTATGTCTAAGTGTATGTGCACATGTATCTGTGTGTATATATGTGTGTGTATGTGCATGTGTATATGTGTGAAAGTGCATCTTCATCATGTATAAGTATATAAGTGCATATCAATAAGTGTGTGTATGATATCTAATGAAAATAACACAATTCAAATGATATACAAAGAATAGAAATTGTACTTACAATAGTTAGCCATACTTTTTGCTTGGTTAGCTTCTTGAATAACCTGCAATAAAGAGAGAAAGGAGAGAGAGAGAGAGAGAGGGAGAGAGAATTCAAAGAGAGAAAGATGTAGAAAGAGAGAAACAGAGACAAAGGGAGACAATAAGAGAGAGCTTAGACAAAACAACAATTTCGCATATACTTGTTTCAACTCGTAAGCGCAACCCAATTGCAAACGTTGGAGAGCTCTACGATCAGATGCGTGAAAATGTCGATCGAAGAGTGTTGAAGCTCAAAGTCAAGGACAAAGCATGGAAGCACATCAAAAGGTGGACACACAAGGAAAGGGAGCAAGTACGGAGCTCCAAGAAGTGTATGTCAAATTTTTAGAAGAATCCCCTACAAAAATAGTGATTTTCATCACTAAAAAGCATTGTAAATACCATTATCTATTTTTATAACTCCATTTTTTTCAAGCCGAGGAGTCCTCGAGCTTGAGGAGTATTAGAAGTACCATCGTACCAATTTTCATAATTTTTAGACTTCGTTTGAGCCCTCAAATAAGCCCTGGAACCTAATTTTTAACTACGCCGGACACTAGGTCTGGACAGGGCCAAAACTAGTAAAAAAACTATAAAAAGAGCTAGAGAGCTCATTTTTGAGGTTGGCTTGATAGAGAATAGAGCATTTGTAAGAGAACTCTTTTGCAATCGAAGCTTTCCATTGTTCCTCTCTTTGATCTTACTTTGTGCGCGTGTGTGTGTATGTGTGTGCATGTTTGTGTGCTTTCACTCACGCACTTGTGCCTTCACTTGCTCGTGGTCTTCATACCGGTCCTCACGTCTCCGCGGATTGTTAAGTAAAGGAGATGGTGCTTACGCTTGAGCTACACCAAATTTTGGCGCTGTTGCCGGGGAGAGAGCTTCGAGGACGAGCGTTGTGATGGTAAGATCGTAGATTTGCGACATTGGAAGGTAAAAAAAACTGTCATTTCAGTTCATTTTCTGTTTTTTCCTCTTCATCTTCATCATCATCATCATCTCCACCTTCCATCTTCTTCTTCATAGAAATTTCTTGTTTTTTTAGTGCATTTTCACCATTTCCATACCATTCTTCATGCATTATTGTGTGAGAGGGAGATAGGAGGTGCAAGGGAGAGCAAGCGCTGTGTTTTTTCATGAATTTCTGCACATACGGAGCTCGCCATTGCTCGGCGCTCAAAAATTCGAAGTTCCCGCCAAAAAACGTGATTCTGTGATGAAAATCGCGATTCTGTGAAAATTCAAATTTTTTTGAAAAATCACGATTTTCTGTTTTCCCGCCTAAAAGTTGGCTGAAAGAATCACGATTCTGTGGTCATTCTCAGAATCTCGATTCTCATAAATCATGATTTTCAGCCAAAAAATACAATTCTGAAAAATCACGATTTTCATGTCAAAAAACACGATTCTGAGAAAATACGATTTTATGAAAAACACGATTTTTTGAATCACGATTCTCTGAGACAAAATCGTGATTTTCTAAAACACGATTCTCTGCTCAACATCGCGATTTTCAGAAACACGATTTTGTGCTCAACATCGCGATTTTCATGTCAAAAACACGATTCTGAGAAAATACGATTTTCAGCGGGCTCAAAATCGCGATTCTCACAAATCACGATTTTCAGCCAAAAACACGATTTTGTGCTCAACATCGCGATTTTCAGAAACACGATTTTGTGCTCAACATCGCGTTTTTCAGAAACACGATTTTGTGCTCAACATCGCGATTTTCAGAAACACGATTTTGTGCTCAACATCGCGATTTTCTGAGTTCACAGCATCGCGATTCTCTGAAAGTTCACAAAATCGCGATTCTCTGGAAGTTCACAAAATCGCGATTCTCTGAGTTCACAGCATCGCGATTCTCTGAAAGTTCACAAAATCGCGATTCTCTTGAAGTTCACAAAATCGTGATTCTCTTGATTCCACAAAATCGCGATTTTTTCCAAAAGGTCTTGTTTGCCTGTTTTGACCCCCAGGAGCCTGATTTGACATAACTTTTTCATCCAAAGTCCATTTTTTGAGCTCTATAGCTCGTTGGAAAGCTCGTTTCGAATCCTACACGGCCTCAACTGTTTTTTATAAGAATAATGCGTTGATTTTCAGATAGGATATTTTGAAGTTGACCCTCCAGTGGGACTAGGAAACCAAGGGGGTCCCAAGGGATTTTGAGCAATACAAAGGGGAATTTTGGGACTAGAAGACAAAGCTTATGAACCTGAGGTCTGGTAGACACCTAGGCAAGGATAAACAAAGCATTAGATCTTCTGAGGCTAGTGTCAACCATACAGCTAAGTCTTGGGCACAACAACTAAGTGGTCATCCTTACAGACTAAGTTCAGACACCAGTGATTCAGAAATGTCTTTTAGCATGGGGAAACCTATAGGTGGCTTAGGAACTGATTATTTACAAACACTAGAAGGTCCCTATAAGACACAGTTGGAATATATTCGGACCAACCGATTAGGTGCTCGCATCTATGAGGATGTCCTGAGGCGATCAGTGGTCCAACTCAAAAATCCAGATCAATCCTTTGGACTTGAACCCGGTGGTCAAGTTCGAAGAGGGTTCATACATTGATAAGGAAGGAACCATGTATGTGGTCACCAACCTACCAGATAGGACTGATGAGTTTGGAAATGTCATTCTTGAGAATGAAATAGGAGACCTAGAACAAGGAAATGTAGGACAAGGACCCCAGACTCCTAGAGGTAAGTCAGTTTTGACCCGAGTGATCACTCCGGACTGGATCCCTCAAGACAACAAAAGCATAGAACTATTTTTTAATAGAGAAACAGAGGAAGCCTTTTGGAGATTCAAGCCAGATCAACCTAGCCAATTGGGCATATTTATCATTTATGAATTCAAAGATCCTGAGATACCAGACAAAGTTGTCTACCTGGATAACACATCAGGGAAGATATTCTTGGTAAAAGAACATGATAGACATGCATATAATTGGAAGAATGAATTGATTTTCCCTCCAAGATCCAATGTTTCCCATGGCCTCCAAGGAGTTGGATCATCCCAAGCTCATGAAGTCCAGAGAGAAAGAACTAGAGAGAGACCTGAGGTAAGTTTTGCACACACGGTGGGCAGAAATTATTTTATTTAAAAACCATATACAAAATCAAATTACTCTTGATATACAGGAATACTTGCTCGATGATGATGATGATGATAATTTTTCTCATAATGTTAATATACCTCGTACACGTCATGGACTTGTTGCTCATCAATTACAAGCAGAGGTTTCTAGAAATCCTCTACCTCCTGGTTTAGAGACTGAAACAGCTGGAGATTATCCATTGCCAGCTTGTGATCGTTCTTTAGTACAAACATATGATAGAAGAACCACTTCCTTTAGATGGAGAGGTTTTCAACTTTTCGGGTAATCGCTATATGATTGCTCCATCCACTATTACTAATGCTGGTCGTGGTCTCTTTATTGTAGAGGATTTTGTATGTGCCTCCGAAATCTGAAGTCACTCTTATGTCATTTTGTGGTCTTATATATGGATGGGGAGATTGGCATCGACTTTCACGTTATGTTCAAAGCATGAGTACTTATGGAATATGCTTGAGCGCAACATCCCTTACTAGTAGAAGGATTTTACATGCAGAAAATGAAAGATTATATATTGATGGAAGACCTTACACACATGGAAATATAGCAGGTTTAATAAATAGTAGTCGAGGGTTACATAATAGTTCAAGGAGTAATTGCACATTTGAGGAGCGTGAAAATAGTCTTGAATCACCATACATGAGTAGAGATGTATCAAGATACATAGTTGTCAATGCTATTACTACATTACACGCCAGTGATGAACTATTAGTGAATTATGGATGGCATAGACCTCCAAGAGCACCTTTTAGCTAGAGAGAATAAAAATTTTCTATCCATATTTAATAACTTATATACTTAATTTTATTTAAAGTTTACTTTTTATTCATTTATGGAATACTAATGAATTTTATTTATATGTGTAGATTCCAACGTATGATGTTGATGATATTCCTCCACACCATTCACAATTGCCAGTAAGACCTTATTTATCAGAAGCTTCTATGAGGAGGCTATGCAAAAGTAATCCTGTGGAATATGCAAGGTTGAAAGATCAATATTCAAAAGACGATAAAGCACAAGATTTGTGTGACAATAATGAAGATGATGGCATGGTAGATTTTATTAAGGATTGATATCAAAATGATTGTGAGAGCATTGATATTTCTGAAAATGAGAAATATCTTCGAGAGGAATGTCTAAAGCATGTATATGAAGGAAGTCATTTGACATGACTAAGTGCGAGCTCACAAGTTATTCTCAATCTTCAAAATCATTTTGGATGGATAAATCTAGTCTCACTCTTCTCTCTCTCTCTCATATACATACATACATACATACATAAACACACATACTCATATCCACATATATATACATAAAAGCAGTGCATACCGTGCATTATCGCGACGATGAGCCATAAGTGTCCGCATCTCTTTTAGACACCACTTATGCGACCATCTTGTCCCAAACTCTATCTCAATTGAAGTAAGTACGTATTTTTTATCCCTGTCATCATGCTCACTACAAAAATAAAAAAAATAATGTAAATAAAACATAAGATATTTATTTCAATTTATATGTAAAATTTATACTTACTTCCATGGTAAGTGGACAAGGCGCAGGTAAGAGTCGCATAATGCCCGCATTCTTCTCTTGAACTCCAATCCATTCCCTATGTACACAATGTTCCCCTCTGGTTCTATATCGCACTCTAGTCCTAAGGTGCCTATGCATGTCCTCATAGACAACTCTACTCTGCTATCATGATCTGGAGGTGGTATAGGTGTCCTAAAAATAGATAGATAAAAATAAATAAAAATGTGTGTTATAATATCATTAAAGAAGTTTATGAAAAAATAACATATGTATGAGCAGATAGCTGTCTTCTTGCATGTGGAGCCGCATAAGAGCCCTCCTCTGATCGCTAGGTAAGCATCTGGATCGTATAGTCCAGCTCATCATCAGACATCTCTGAGTAATCACGCATGATGGCCCCTAGAGTATCAGATGGAACTCTTGCTCTCATAAGACTTTTTATGAGAGTGAGTTTCGCCTTTCTCTCTCTACTAGGATCCATAATACCTAACATATAGAACAAAATGGGTTAGAAATCAATATATATACGTGTACATATGTATGTGTGTATGCATTAAGTATGTGTATGTATGCATGTGTGTGTGTATGTATGTGCATGTATGTGTGTGTGTATGTGTGTATGCATGTGTATGTGTGTGTATGCATCATTATGTGTGTATGTGTGTATGTGTGTATGTGTGTGTATATGTGTGTGTATGTTTGTGTGTCTATGTGTATGTATGTGCATCTATGAGTGTGTATGTGTTTATGCGTGTGTATGTGTCTATGTGTGTGTATGTGTTTGTGTGTATGTGTATGCATGTATGTATGCATATGCATGTGCATTATGTATGCATATGTGTGTGTATGCATTATGTATGCATATGTGTGTGTATGCATTAAGTATGTGTGTATGTGTGTGTATGTATGTGCGTCTATGTGTGTATGTGTGTGCGTCTATGAGTGTGTATGTGTTTATGTGTGTGTATGTGTCTATGTGTGTGTATGTGTCTATGTGTGTATGTGTATGCATGTATGTATGCATATGCATGTGCATTATGTATGCATATGTCTGTGTATGTGTGCGTATGCATTATGTATGCATTATGTATGCATATGTGTGTATGCATGCGCATTATGTATGCATATGTGTGTGTATGCATGTAAGTATGTATGTATGCATATGCATATGCATTATGTATGTATATGTATGCATGTATGTGTATGTGTGTGTATGTCTCTCTATGTGTGTGTATGCATATATGTGTGTGTATATGTGTATGTGTGTATGTGTGTATGTGTGTGTGTGTATGTGTGTGTGTATGTGTGTATGCATGTGTATGTGTGTGTATGCATCATTATGTGTGTATGTGTCTATGTGTGTATGTGTGTGTGTACATGTGTGTGTGTCTATCTGTATGTGTGTGCGTCTATGAGTGTGTACGTGTTTGTGTGTGTGTGTATGTCTATGTGTGTGTATGTGTCTATGTGTGTATGTGTATGCATGTATGTATGCATATGTGTGTGTATGCATTATGTATGCATTATGTATGCATATGTGTGTATGCATTATATATGTGTATGTATGCATGTAAGTATGTATGTATGCATATGCATTATGTATGCATATGTATGCATGTATGTGTATGTGTGTGTATGTCTCTCTATGTGTGTGTTTATGCATATATGTGTGTGTATGTGCATGTGTATATGTGTCTGTAGGTGTGTATGCATGTGTATGTGTGTGTATGCATCATTATGTGTGTATGTGTGTGTATATGTGTGTGTATGTGTGTGTGTGTGTGTCTATGTGTATGTGTGTGTGTCTATGAGTGTATATGTGTTTATGTGTGTGTATGTGTCTATGTGTGTGTATGTGTCTATGTGTGTGTATGTGTCTATGTGTGTATGTGTATGCATGTATGTATGCATATGTGTGTGTATGCATGTGTATGTGTGTGTATGCATGTGTATGTGTGTGTATGCATCATTATGTGTGTATGTGTGTATGTGTGTATGTGTGTGTGTATATGTGTGTGTATGTGTGTGTGTCTATGTGTATGTGTGTGTGTCTATGAGTGTGTATGTGTCTATGTGTGTGTATGTGTCTATGTGTGTATGTGTATGCATGTATGTATGCATATGTGTGTGTATGCATGTGTATGTGTGTGTATGCATCATTATGTGTGTATGTGTCTATGTGTGTATGTGTGTGTATATGTTTGTGTGTATGTGTGTGTCTATGTGTATGTGTCGCTACGCATCTATGAGTGTGTATGTGTTTATGTGTGTGTATGTGTCTATGTGTATCCATATGTGTGTATGTGTGTGTATGCATTATGTATGCATATGTGTGTGTATGCATTATGTATGTGTATGTATGCATGTGCATTATGTATGCATGTGCATTATGTATGCATGCAAGTATGTATGTATGCATATGCATATGCATTATGTATGCATATGTATGCATGTATGTGTATGTGTGTGTATGTCTCTCTATGTGTGTGTGTATGCATATATGTGTGTGCATGTGTGTATGTGTGTGTGTATATGTGTATGTATGTGTGTATGCATGTGTATGTGTGTGAATCATTATGTGTGTATGTGTCTATGTGTATATGTGTGTCTGTATATGTGTATGTATGTGTGTGTGTCTATGTGTATGTGTGTGTATCTATGAGTGTGTATGTGTTTATGTGTGTGTATGTGTCTATATGTGTGTATGTGTTTATGTGTGTGTATGTGTCTATGTGTGTATGTGTATGCATGTATGTATGCATATGTATGTGTATACATGTGTATGTGTGTGTATGCATCATTATGTGTGTATGTGTCTATGTGTGTGTATATGTGTGTGTATGTGTGTGTGACTATGTGTATGTGTCGCTATGCGTCTATGAGTGTGTATGTGTTTATGTGTGTGTATGTGTCTATGTGTGTATGTGTATGCATGTATGTATGCATATGTGTGTGTATGCATTATGTATGCATATGTGTGTGTATGCATTATGTATGTGTATGTATGCATGTGCATTATGTATGCATGTAAGTATGTATGCATATGCATATGTATGCATGTATGTGTATGTGTGTGTATGTCTCTCTATGTGTGTGTGTATGCATATATGTGTGTGTATGTGTGTATGTGTGTATGTGTGTATGTGTGTGTATGTGTGTATGCATGTGTATGTGTGTGAATGCATCATTATGTGTGTGAATGCATCATTATGTGTGTATGTGTCTATGTGTATGTGTCTATGTGTATATGTGTGTGTATGTGTGTGCATGTCTATGTGTATGTGTGTGTGTCTATGATGATGGGGGAAGTATCTCAACCCCTAATCAACGACGAAGCGTGAATGACCTCCACAGGTATCCTTCTTTGACCTCTGCACACCAAAAATGCTCTTACTCAGAGCTTATGCAGAGAACTCCAGTGAGCTTTTGTACACCTATAGTAGACACCAAGAGCTTTCCAACAAAATAAATTTCACTTCAAATGGATGCTTACACAAGGAGAAACAATGTCTACAACATGAGCTAGTTGAATGCTCACAACTGTCAGTCAAGCAAATACCTCACTTCACTCCAGCAAGCTTTTCTTAGAGACTATACAGAGAATGAATCTCAAACTTGCGTCAAGTTTAGAAGACTCTAATAGCTACCCAATGACACCAAAATCATAGAAAATGGATACATAGAGAAGGAGAACCAGCCCTTACAACAGAGAGCAAAATATTTCCAATAGAGCCTACACACCAAGAGAGATATCAATCACACAACTTCACTAAAATAAATGTTGCTCCCAGATTACTTAGAGAATGATCCAGAGACTTTGTGAGCATAAAATAGACTCTAATAGCTATCCAATGAGACAAGAATTACATCAAATGGATACAATATGAGGGAGAACCAATGCTAACAACTCAGGGGTAGAGAGTTGCAACACTGCCTGTGCACACACATAGATATGCCTACTAAAAGAAAACAAACAAACAAGCAAGGGGTTAGCTTAAGCAAGGGGCTTGCTTATCACAACTCCAACACTTAGTGCTCACTTTACATGAGCTAAAACTCCAAGAAGATGGGCCAAAAGAAGTCGGGATACATGCTCCTTTTATAGTGAGAAGTGTGCCCCTAAAATCTAGGAACTACCTTTCCAAATCAGCCTCCTAACTTGGAGGACTTAGTTGAGATGACTTGGGGAGTGGTTGAGTGACTTTTCTTGATGGAATCTCGTGGATTTTGGCTTCCTTTGATTGCTCCACATGTCCATAAAAGATTCCCCACGAATTTGTAGCTTGAAGCTTGACTTTTAACACTCTCCCTCAAGCTTCAATTCTTCGTCCTCATCCAAGCTCCTTCATGTTGATGCATTGCTTGAATTTTGAAATCTTCATCCCATCCAAAGCCTTTGTAAACATGTCCGCAACTTGGTCCTTGGTATCAATATGATGTACTGAAACTTCCTTGGATATCACCTTTTCCCTTATGAAGTGATAGTGCACTTCAATATGCTTGGTTCTAGCATGATAGACAGGATTTGATGCTAGATGAATGCTACTCATGTTGTCACAAAAAATTGGATATGTGTCAACCTACAAATTAAGCTCCATAAATAACTTCTTAATCCACATTAGCTCACATGTGACTTGAGCCAAAGCTCTATACTCAGCCTCCGTGGAAGATAATGCCACCGTGGGTTGCTTCTTTGAAATCCATGAGATGATCTTGCTACCTAGCATGACTAGGTAACCACTTGTACTTCTTCTATCCTCCTTCGAACCGGCCCAATCGGCATCAGAATAAGCTTTGACCTGCATATCATCATCAAATGAATAGAACAATCCTTCATTTATAGTGGCCTTGAGATATCGTAACATTCTTCTTGCAGCTTGCAAGTGTGTAGTCCTTGGACTATGCATAAATTGTGATAACACTCCAACTCCATATGCTATGTCGGGCATAGTTATTGTGGCATAATTGAAAGATCCTACAATAGATCGATACAAGGTTACATCCTCTAATGGCTCTCCATCAATGGAGCTTAGCTTTGCATTAACTTCCATGGGATTTGAAATAGGCTTGCAATGTAGCATCCCAAACCTCTCAAGTAGGTCTAGGATATACTTCCTTTGTATGAGCATAATACCTTCTTCTTTGTATACAACTTCAATGCCAAGAAAATACCTAAGATCTCCAAGATCAGAGATCCTAAACTCCTTTCCAAGCTTTGCCTTGATCTCCTCAATGCCCTTTCTATCATTACCTGTAATGATAAGATCATCTACATACACGCACATGTAGACTACAAGTTCTCCTCTTTGTTTGATGAAGAGAGATGGATCCGCCTTGCATTGATTGTAACCACATTTGATCAAATAGTCCACCAATCTTTGGTTCCAAGCCCTTGGAGCTTGCTTTAGGCCATAAAGTGCCTTCTTCAACCTACAAACATGATGTGGAAACTCTTTATGAACAAAACCTAGTGGTTGCTCCATGTATACCTCTTCTTCCAAGTCTCCATTGAGAAAGGCATTCTTGATATCCAATTGGAAAAGCTTCCATCCTTTGCTAGCAGCCATTGCAATGAGTGTCCTAATGGTGCTCATCTTTGCCACGGGGCTGAATGTCTCTTCAAAGTCCACTCCATAGGTTTGTGCAAAACCCTTGGCCACCAATCTTGCTTTGAACCTAGAAATAGATCCATCTGAATTCCTCTTTACTTTATACACCCACTTATTACCTATTACCTTCATTTTATCCTTCTTGGGCACTAGAGTCCATGTTTGATTCTCCTCAAGTGCGTCGATCTCTTCTTGCATTGCCTCTTTCCATTCGGTGTACCTGCTTGCATCTTCATAGCAATCGGGCTCATGATCTTCTACTACTTTGTTCATATATGCATAATGATTTGCCATGTATGAATCATAAGTAAACCTTTGAGTTGGATACTTAACTCTAGAAGACTTCCTTTCTTCACCTTTTGGAGGAATAAACCTCCTTTGCCTTGGGAACTTGATCTCTTTCTTTGACATGGCTTCTTTCTCCATCATGTGTCCTTCATCATCTTCAACTTCATTACCTTCTTCATCCAACTCCACCAATGTTGCTTTGCCTTTGTTGATTGATTGTGCTTCATAGCTTGATGAAGATCTCCCCCTCCATGGTGAGTTCATGCTTGAACTATCTTCATTGATGGAACACCTTGGGCCGCTTAGCTCTAGGTCGATTTGTTCTTCATCATGTCCATGCTTTTCTTCTTCATAGTCCTGCATACAATCATACTTCTTATACCAAGGGAGTAGCTCATCAAATGCTACATCCCTTGATATCCTCAAGTCCTTTGTGTTTGGGTTGAAGCACCTGTAACCTTTATGATCATTTGAATATCCTAGAAACACACACTTTTCTGCCTTTGGTTGTAGCTTGTGCCTCAATTCACTTGGCACATGTACATAACAAGTACATCCAAATATCTTCAAGTGGGAAAGATCAGGTTTCTTACCATAATAGGCTTGATATGGTGTCAAGTCATGGATCCCTGAGGTAGGAGCCCTATTCATAAGATACACGGCGGTATTTGCTGCATCACTCCAAAACATGTTAGGTACATTCATCTCATTAAGCATTGCTCTAGCGATCTCGGCAATGTATCTATTCTTTCTCTCTGCTACTCCATTTTGTTGGGGTGTGTACCTGCATGTTACTTGCCTCTTGATGCCTTGATCCATTAAAAAATCAGAAAACTCATTTCAGAAATATTCTCCCCCTCCATCGGACCTTAGCTTCTTGATATATGTACCTGTTTCCTTCTCTACCATTGCCTTGAATGCTTTGAAACATGTAAACACATCTAATTTGTTTTTTATGAAATAAACCCAAACCATCCTTGTGCAATCATCTATAAAAGTGACAAAGTACTTGTTACCTCCAATGGATTGCTCTTTGGTTGGCCCCCACACATCTGTATGTATCAACTCCAATGGATGTTGGCTTATGTAGCCACTCTTCTTGAATGGAAGTCTCGCTTGCTTCCCTAGTTGACAAGATTCACATAAATGCTTCATACCTTGTCCTTGGAAGTTGGGAAGACCTTCAACCAGCCTCTTGAATTGCATTTCCTTCATTCTTTGTATGTTGATGTGACCTATCCTCTTGTGCCACAAGTCCAACTCTGAAATCCTCTTGTTTCCATATGTGAAGTAGACATGTTGAGTGGAATGAGAATTTACCTCCAAAGTGAAGAGTCTCCCTTGCTTCTTTCCTCTTGCTATGACCTTGTAACCTTGCTTAGGGTTCTCCACAAAGCATCCACCTTTGTTGAACCTTACTTGATAGCCTCTTTCAACCATTTGCCCAACGGACACCAAGTTCTTTGTGATAGTAGGTACATGCAAGACATCCTTGAGACATCTTCCTTCCTCCTTGTCATCCAAAGCTACATCTCCAACATGGGAGATCTCATGGGCTGTATCATCACCTGTTTCTACATGTCCTTTACCTTTGGGAACATGTAGATTAGTAAACCAAGAAGCATTGCAACTCATATGGTTGCTACATCCACTATCAATATACCAAGTGTTATCTACTTTGCTTGAATTCCCATTCATGTGCATCATCAAGAGATTGTCATTTTCTGAACTTGTAGAAGCATAATTACCTTGGCCTTTGTATGAAGAACCTTGATTAAAGCTCCTTTGGTTTCCTCCTTGGTAGCAATCTCTAGCATAGTGGCCAAACTTGCCACATATGTAACATCCTTCACCATCTTGATTCCTGCTTTGTTGATGTCGTCCTCCTCTTCCTCTTGTTCTTCCTCTCCCTCTTTGTGATGAGGTGCCTTGGTCATGTCCTTGATTGCTTGAGTGGCCTTGCCTTCCTCCAAACCTTCCTTTGCCCCTTCCTTGTCCTCGTCTTCCTTTGCCCCTTTGATTACCTGCATAGAAAACTTGTGCATCCTTGCTTTTAGTTGAACTTCCACCTATGTTCATTTCTTCGGTGACCATGAGAGCAACCAATTGCTCAAGATCGGGAAGATTATCCCTTACATAAACTGAAGTGGTAAAGGGTTTCCACTTCTCATCATCTCTCAAACCATTGAGAGTATAAGCCACAAGATTGTCATCGTCTACGTGGCTTCCAATGGATCCCAATGCATCTGATAACTCCTTGACCTTAAGTATGTAGTCATTTATGCTACTCCCTGAGCTCTTCCTAAGGTTGTTGAGCTCATTCTTGAGTTGGATCTTCCTTGCTTTGGTGCTTGTTGAATAAAGCCTTTCAAGTGTCTCCCATACCTTCATGCTTGAATCTAAGTCTTGGATATGGCCGATCATGCTATTGCTAATGTGTTGGGAAAGAATAAAGATAACCCTCTTGTCTCTTTCATTCTATTCCCTAAAGGTCCTTCTCTAGTCATTGGTTGGATTCTCATCCAACCTAGGTCTTGGTTCACTTCCACTAATCAACCCCCAAAGGCCCTTGCCCATAAGATAGTTGGAGACCCTAAATCTCCATGGTTGATAGTTACCTTTGTCTACCTTTTCAATTTGAGTGTTGAAGTCTCCCATATCTAGTCTTTGATACTTGACCTAGCCCTTGGCTAATGCTCCAATGTGTGTAAAATGAAAATGAGGCTCTGAGGTTACCTCAATCCAAAGCTTTCCTTAGATGGACACCTTGTGCTCTTGCAAATTTGAGTAGAATAGCTCCCCCTTGATGTGAGCTACCTCCAAGAAGCTTTTGTTGATGCAAATCTTCAACCACCAACTCCAAGAGGTCTTCTTGCTTGTATGTGATACCTCCAAGATGCCCAAATGCTCTGATACCACTGATGGGGGAAGTATCTCAACCCCTAAGCAACGACGAAGCGTGAATGACCTCCACAGGTATCCTTCTTTGACCTCTGCACACCAAAAATGCTCTTACTCAGAGCTTATGCAGAGAACTCCAGTGAGCTTTTGTAGACCTGTAGTAGACACCAAGAGCTTTCCAACAAAACAAATTTCACTTCAAATGGATGCTTACACAAGGAGAAACAATGTCTACAACATGAGCTAGTTGAATGCTCACAACTGCCAGTCAAGCAAATACCTCACTTCAATCCAGCAAGCTTTTCTCAGAGATTATACAGAGAATGAATCTCAAACTTGCGTCAAATTTAGAAGACTCTAATAGCTACCCAATGACACCAAAATCATAGAAAATGAATACATAGAGAAGGAGAACCAGCCCTTACAACAGAGAGCAAAATATTTCCAACAGAGCCTACACACCAAGAGAGATATCAATCACACAACTTCACTAAAATGAATGTTGCTCCCAGATTACTTAGAGAATGATCCAGAGACTTTGTGAGCATAAAATAGACTCTAATAACTATCCAATGAGACAAGAATTACATCAAATGGATACAATATGAGGGAGAACCAATGCTAACAACTCAGGGGTAGAGAGTTGCAACACTGCCTGCGCACACACATAGATATGCCTACTAAAAGAAAACAAACAAGCAAGCAAGGGGCTAGCTTAAGCAAGGGGCTTGCTTATCACAACTCCAGCACTTAGTGCTCACTTTACATGAGCTAAAACTCCAAGAAGATGGGCCAAAAGAAGTCGGGATACATGCCACTTTTATAGTGAGAAGTGTGCCCCTAAAATCTAGGAACTACCTTTCCAAATCAGCCTCATAACTTGGAGGACTTAGTTGAGATGACTTGGGGAGTGGTTGAGTGACTTTTCTTGATGGAATCTCGTGGCTTTTGGCTTCCTTTGATTGCTCCACATGTCCATAAAAGATTCCCCACGAATTTGTAATGTGAAGCTTGACTTTTAACATATGAGTGTGTATCTGTTTATGTGTGTATGTGTCTATGTGTGTGTATGTGTCTATGTGTGTATGTGTATGCATGTATGTATGCATATGTGTGTGTATGTGTGTGTATGCATTATGTATACATTATGTATGCATAGGTATGTGTATGCATTATGTATGTCTATGTATGCATGTGCATTATGTATGCATATGCATTATGTATGTGTCTGTATGCATATGCATTATGTATGTGTATGTATGCATATGCATTATGTATGTGTATGTATGCATGTGCATTATGTATGCATATGTGTGTGTATGCATGTAAGTATGTATGTATGTATGCATATGCATATGCATTATGTATGCATATGTATAGCATGTATGTGTATGTGTGTGCATGTCTCTCTATGTGTGTGTGTATGCATATATGTGTGTGTATGTGTGTATGTGTGTGTGTATGTGTGTGTGTATGTGTGTGTGTATGTGTGTATGAATGTGTGTGTGTGTATGTGTGTGTGTATATGTTAGTGCATGTGTATGCATTATGTATGTGTATGTCTGCATGTGCTTTATGTATGCATATGTGTGTGTATGCATATATGTGTGTGTGCATGTATATGTGTGTGTGTGTATGCATGTATATGTGTGTGTATGCAACATTATGTGTGTATATGTGTGTGTATTTGTGTGTGTATGTGTGTGTGTATCTATGTGTATGTGTGTCGTGTGTCTATGTGTGTATATGTGTGTGTATATGCATATGTATGTGTGTGTAAGTGTGTGTGTGTGTGCACATACCTGGCTTCAACGATGCGTGTCTCTCTCTCTCTCATTCTTTCTCTCTCTCTCCCTCTCTCTCTTGTTATTTGTCAGTGAACAACCTATGAATTGTATTTTGCATGGCCGTTTGGGCCATATATCATGTAGTGGAATGGAAAACCTTTCTCGTTCTCATTACTTACATGTGTTACCTTTCTTTGATTTTTCTTTTTGTGAGCATTGTCAATATGGAAAGCAAACTAGGAATGTGCACAGGATGCACATTGACTCTGCAATTCAGCCTTTAGATCTCCTTCATATAGATGTGTGTGGTCATATGCCCACAGTCATTAGGTGGTTCTCTTTACTTTGTCACGTTCATAGATGATGCTACTAGAAAAGTCTAGGTATATCCTATCAAAGCAAAGGATGAGGTATTCCCTACTTTCAAAAAGTGGTTTGCTTCAGTTGAGACTGAAAAAGGAACTAAGCTTAAGGCCTTATGTGTAGATCATGGGGTGAGTATAGCTCACATGAATTCATCCTTTTCTATCAGTCCAAAGGAATTTCAAGAGAGTTTACAACTCCTTATACCTCAGTATAGGATGGTGTAGCTGAAAGGATGAATAGAACTATTAAGGATAGAGTAGTTATGCTGCACCATGCAAACCTTTCACAAGGCTTTCAGGTAGAAGCAATATTGAATGGAGTTCACATGATTAACCTTTCACCTAGTTTTGTCAAAGGTCTGAAAGTGGCATAAGAGTTATGGACACGAAAGCCACCATATTATGATCATCTTCGATTTTTTGGGTGTGAGGCATATGTCACATACCCAAGATTGAACCGAGCTTACAAGCCCTTTTCAACTATTTGGCCTACATTTATTAAGTTTTTCATAATAATGGGTACGTAGAGGACCTTAATCAAAATGGCCTTTGAAATTTCCAATCTTTTCTACATTGTGTTTGGTATCATCCCCTATTTGTACTTCATGCTTATGCTTGGGTTTCTCCAAGTCTCATAGAAGAGAAACATTACCTATAACATGGTTTGAACAAATTCTTTACCTTCTTTATGACTCAAATTCATTAAGAGTAATGAATCTTCATGTGATTTATCCATATATTATTTGTGCTGATCCCTTTTGTTATGATTTCTATTATTGTTATTGTACTTTTGTACACCTTTTGCTCTTGTGTCGCCGAGTCCACTTCTACTTTCTCCTTTCTGTGTTCTTCCATTCAACCAACAATTCTGAGTGGTGTGATTGGGCTCTTGATGAGATGTGTCTACTTGACATAGCGTTTGAGTATTCCTAGTTTCTACTCGAAGTTATGTCTAGGAAACCAAGTGTCCAGAATCACTTGCCTTAACCTTATGACTCCCTACACTTCATACATGCATCAAAACAATGGAAGGAGTATACAACGCATCGGAGCATGTATTACATGCCATGTTCACAAAGAACAAGCTAAGAAAGCCAAAAGAGACAGTTATGAGTTTGCTTCTTCAAGTTATTTCTCTATTCAAAATGGAAAAAATCCTTTCCAAAAACGTTATAAAGTGATTTATATATCTTTGCCATTATTTTGTTCCTTTCACATGAGTGAACCAGTGCTTTTGGAAAATTCCAAAAAAAACTATCATTTTACAAAGATATGATACAACTTTTTGGGATTATGCAACTAGAGGACTCCTCTAATGCATTAAGATGGCTTCAGTACATCCACTCGCTTTGTGTTAAAAAAAATAGGCATTTTTTTTATGTGCCCCTATTTTGCTTCATCTCTTTTCTTTAATCCTTCTTTCCTTTTTCCCCTTTGTCCTTCTTAATCTATTCAATATATATATATATATATATATATATATATATATATATATATATATATATATATATATATATATATATATATATATATATATATATATATATATATATATATATATATATATATATATATATATAGTGTCTCGGTGTACATGCATGTTTGTATGTATTTATACATTTATTTATGTAACTTTCTTACTCGCACTTTTACATAAATAAAAACACACAGTTTACATACTTTGTTCCTCCTTCTATTAATAAGGGGACTAATTCTTCATTTAGAAATCCAAGAAAACAAAAATAAAGTTGCAATAAAAGGCGAATTACAAACATGATATTACCGAGAGTATTTATGATGAAGATGCAAATTAGAAGTAGCCCATAAATTTCTCACAATAATCTTACATGATTGATAGTTATATGTTTGCATTTTTTACGAAAACTTAATCATGCTTGGACACATTATGAAGGTATAAAAAAAGTTTATGAATAAGCATGAAGTAACTCATGGAGTTTTGAGTAATTATTCTATAAAAAATCTATCAGTATTTCATAGTTAATATATGTGATAATAATTGTCTTAACCAAAACAAGATAATACTAGAAGAATCCATATAAAAGATTCAGGTGTGGAAGTGCATTTAGCATAGATAATCTACTATCTCATGTTGAAGAATGCCATCTAACCTTAGAAAGAGTGTACAAAAGGAAAGAGTAGAAACAACAAGGGTCATTTTCTAAATGTAATGGGGATAGGGTTCTATGACGCCCTCATTAGCTTATATGGAGTCTATCCAAAGCTACATTGGGATCATTCCTTCAAATAAATACAAAAACAAGTATAGATATATGGATGTATATTGAAGAATGATGATTGGAATTGCAAGATTCAATCACACTCATAAAAGACATCATAGATGATGAACGTTTGGAAGGAAAACAAATGTTACAACAAGAATTCAAAACATTAAGAACAAATCATTTTGTAAAAGATACTTTATTCATAGTATCAAGAGGATCAAAGGAAACAATAATTTTATCAAATTTTCTAGCAGACAACTAGCTTGAAATAGTTCTTCTCATAGTGATAGATTTAGTATGTCAAATAATAATAAAAATTCTATTCAATATGTTTAAGAATGCTATTATAATTCAGTTCACAATATCAAGTTTAATGATGTGATAATCCATCAAATGTAGGAGTTGGAATGAAGTGATTTAATTAAATTACATAGTTAAACATAGAGGAGTTCTTATCACAAGGACCAACAAAACGATCAAATATATGACTGTATATGGATCATGAGAGAGTTTTAGGGATTTCAACTCTATTAAGTGAAGAATATTAACTAGGATCATCACAAAAAGAAAACGGGACTCGAAAATAAAATTCTAAAGTTTGAGAATAGAAAGTACTAACTTTAAAGAAGAATGAGACAAAGCATAGAACATAATCAATAGATATAGAAATTTATATGATTTCATCATAACCAACATCTATCTCTAGACAAAACCATTCCCAAAAGCCTTGTAAATATTGAGAAACCTGCACATGATCTTGTGTCCCTTCATCTTCCCTTGCATCTTATCTCTCATCATGACATTCCATTTCTCATCCTTTTTCTTTCCATTGACTTTGGTGAATTTTGGTGCTCCAATCCACTTCATATGGGTATGGTAGTGCCGTTTCTAATTTCTCTATCTCTTGAACCATCATTTGACTCTTACAGAAGCTATATAGACATAAGCTAACACTTCTATCTTCAATCCTAGCCTTTCTTTTGACTCAAAAAATTACTTAGAAACAAGATGAATCTAAAGTTGGTGAGAAGGCAAATGACAAGAGGTGAGTTTTCCACAAATTCCATTACTTTCAGCACCCCCCCTCGAGAGACCATGCTATTCTCCAAAACTTTTCTTTTTTGCCCTTTGCTTCTATTTTTTTGTTTGATAGGTTGGCGGTCGCCCGTCTTATCTTTGAAGCTTCTATTTCTTCTTTTCAGCCTCTTCTTTGCTTGTGTAGCTCTTAGTAAGAAGTCTTTTTGAATAACTATCATAAACCATGCTTCATACAAACTTATACAATCAAATGTGATAACCATTTATTACTTGGTCGCTTCAATCTCTTCCTTGGAGTTTTCTTCTCAAAAACTACTCTCCTTTTATACTTTCATGACTTCATTTCAAAAACTACTCTCCTTTTATACTTTCATGACTTCATTTCTTCTAAGCTTTCATGGTTACCTTTTATCTTCCTTTATATTTGAATGATTTTCGACTTTGTAATTTTTGCATCTTCATGTTCCTCAAGCTTTCATTTGTGACCTAACTTGATTCTTCTTCATTTTAAAACCTTGCAAGTTGGTCGCATGTTTTTTTCCCTTACTTATGGTTGCCCTCCTTTTGACATGGTTATGGCTATCATAATTTCTTCCAACCTTTCTTTATGACTTCTTTTATGAATCATGGATTATCTTTTCCTTCTAAACACTCCATGGATAGAGGTTGTTGCTTCTAATCCTCTAAAATTTCCCTTTATGGCTGCTCTTACACTTTCTTTGAGCATGACTTCTATTCCAAATCTGAAAACTCTCTTGGCTTCACTTTCTCTTCTTTGCAATCTTCTTGGATCCTCCAATCCTTTCAAGCTAATGCCTCCTTCCTTCTTCAATTTTTCTTCATATTTCATGGCTTCTTGTACACTTGGAAAATAAAAAATGGACTAATCATAAATGAAATCTATCATGAGTTCCTTTTCATGTGAAGCATCTATAAATTCCATATCTTCTAAGCTTCCTTCATCACCTACAAGACAAGACAAGAAATCCTCAATAATTTAGAACTCATCCACATACTCTCTTCATGTCTTCTTCTCATCTAACTTTACACATGCTTCTTTGAGGTTCACAATGGATACTTTTCCGTCAGCGTTTCATTTCCTCCTTTCATTTTATGGTACATATGAAAGAAAATGAATTCCACTACCTTGAAAATAATTATGCAACAAGTAATTCCCCTTTTTTATTGCCCATTTCCTAATAAGAAATCAATTTTAATGGTTGAAAAGCTCCCTTGAGCTAAGAACGTTAACATTGTGATCTTCAGCCTCTTTTAACCTCAACAATGGTGCTTCTTGCACCTAAGAAGGCTTGTTCACCTTCTCAAAAATGATATTCAAACTGGTGGAAGCCCATTCAAACTTTGGTGGGAACTTTCTTGACTTCTTGCATTCTTATAAATTTATTATGATATTCCTTCTCTATAAGATCTTTGAAATTCTTGAAGTGATAAAGACATATTATTTAACCTTCATGCAATAAAGCTAATTTATCCTTGTCCAATCATCAATGAAGGTTGCAAATTATGTACTGACTCCAAGTTATGATAACTCACATTGTTCCTCATCTTAAATGGCAACGCAGTTTTCTTACCCAATTTGCAAACTTCAAACAAACTTTTTCGATTTTGATTCAGAAGGTCTGGTAGTCCAAGCACTTACCTCTCCTTCTCCATGTCTTTCAACATTTTACTATTAATATCTCCATACCTCTTATGCCAATGATCCAATTCTACCACCTTCCTATTTCGAAATGGAGGGGGAAAACACTTCACCTATGAGTTCCCTAATTTCTTGGAGTGCAGTGTATGAAGAGATAAACCACATGCATGTACACCCCTCAACAAAATGGTGTAGTAGAAAGGAAGAATAGTTACATTGATAAATGTGCTAGGGCTATGATGAAGGAGATGGGAATGCCAAATTCCTATTGGGTTAATGTGGAAATTACTACCATATAAGTCATGAAAAGAGCACCCACATGAGGTATAAATGCTTCAAATCTACATGAAACTTACTATTAGAGAAAAACAGATGTATCACAATTCAGAGTATTTGGTTTTACTTGCTATGTTTTAATATAAAGTCATTTAAATATTAAATTTGATGATAGATCAGAAAGATGTGTCTATATAGGGTATGCACATCAATAAAAGGAGTATAGATGCCACAACACCGGAGGAGCTGAAAGTATCAATGGATGTAAAATTTGATGAGTTTTTACCTTGGTACTCTTTAAATGTATCTATGTAGGAAAATGATGATGATGTAAGAAGCACCTGAAGAGGAAATGAAGAACTAGCAAGCATGGTTCTTAGTGCACCGAAGGAATGAAGCTCAAGAAGACACTCCTCATGGAGTGGAAATAGTCCTGCATGAATTCAAAAGCTTAATTGAAGGAATGAAGGAAAAACCAAGATCACAAAGATTGAAGATAAGTCAATTGAACTAAATGAAGGGCATGCAAAGAAGTGGGAGATCTTGAGAGCAATCCAAAAACATCCAAATCAATGGAAAGGAGAAGCAAGCCGGTTTGGTAGGATGCTCATATAGTATGTTTCATGATTGTTCTTTGAGTGAAACCTAAGTGCAGACACAAATAGTAAAGGTGTTTTGATCATTTCACAGTGCTTACTTGGCAAACAAGTGCATGTGTCCAAGGAGTTTTCAGAGAGTAGGCGCACAAGTAGTACGTGTAGGCTGAAGATTGTTATGTGGTTGAATTTAATTACACATTTCAAAGAGTCTTTCAAAAGGTTTGAAGGGTTTTGAATAGTTTGGAACGTTCAAGTGACTCCTTCCTTATGCATACATTTTGAAAAATTCAAGGCCGAAAGTGCAAAGGTACGTAAAAGGAAAAAATCTATGTTTTTCCCCCCATTACAAATTTTGTTTTTGTAAATCCGCTTAAGGAAAAAATAGGATATTGTTGGTTTTTATGTAACAAGTTTGTTGGATACAACAAGGAATACAATGTTTTAGGAAGTATGTGCACTAGGGAGTGGGAAAATGGGTTGAAAATACAAGGCCAAGGTCTTGGATTCACATTTGAATTCATGTCAGGTGAAGTGTGGATACACCAAGGAGTTGACAAGATAAGTAAGGAGTATATATATAGACAAACAAGAGACAAACATAGAATGTGCAAAGACTCTTTGACAGAGTGTGGAGGGTGTTAAGAGCTTTAGAGCCAACAAGAATTGAAGAGAGTATTGTACTCTTTCTTTTGTGTTTCAAATCAACTTCATTCCAAGAAGAAGGAAAACAAAGTCTGGCTATAGTACCACCAAGGATGTACTGCATGTCCACAGTCTAAGAGATTAGGACCTCTACTTTATTGGACGCTTTAGTGCAAGGGCACACAAGAGCAAGCCACCTAGATAAGGTGAAGAAGCACCATAGATGTGGATTCCACAAGTCCTTGGATCTACTTGGTTGTGTTTGTGCGTAGTTTTCTTTCTAAGAGTGTTTTGCAAAGTGAGTACTTTTATCTTATTCTTGAAAACAAAAGCAATTGTGACCTTCTATCTTAATCAAGGCACATAAAACTTGTAATGCAACATGTCTTTCATCTTTTTCTCTACTCTTCTCCTAAAGACACCTAGGCCCCTGAATTAAAGAGTTTCTTCAACAATATTGGGCATGCCTAAGGGGATGAGGTAGTTTGAGCATAGGGGGAAAAGAATAATCATAATTTTGAACTGAAGAAGAAGGAAGTGCAGAAGGTGTCAACACTACAAACTAAAGAGGTAACTTTTTTTTCTTCCTACAGTTAACCTTAAGCTCACGCAAGTGCATATGTAGCTCATGACCACAATGTGGTTGCAAACCTTAGCCAAAAACATCTATTTTAAAACCACATGAACGAAAGTTGCATGTAGGTTAGTTAGTCTCTCATCATCTCATCATCTACATCATTAGTAGGGAACATGACAAGCGAGGTAAACTTAGAAACCTCAATATCATGATTAAATATAAAGTTACCCTCCTTTCGAGGTTTAGCACATGAAGACCCTGGTGAGCATCTCATAAGGTTTTTAACATTATGCAAAACAAGGGGGTTAATAGAGAGGAAAAATTCCTTTTTCATAATCTTTCAAAAGAACATTAGAAGGGCTAGCAAATAAGTGGCTTAATTAATTTTACGAAAACTACTTTGTGAGTTGGGATCTTAATGAAGGACTCCTTTACAATGCAATTGGAATAGGCAAAACGTGCAAAACATTATTGAATAATTTGAGAGCTTGCGATTGAGTGGAGACATTTGTCGAATTTACCACTAGAGGGAAGGGATGACTTATGTCTAAATTACCATATCCTCGTCATGATATTTTTGTAAAAACATGGCTTGCTAAGCCACTAACAATGTCCACTCAATGCAAGAAAAAGGAATTGGTTCTCCCTACGACAACCATTTATGAGCTCATTACCACAACACAAGTATGGCATGAAATTGAAGCCTTAAGACTCCAAAAGCAATAGCAGAACCAAGAAGAAGACATGGCACAAATCCATTAAGATCTACAAGAGCTTTATGCAAGAAGTGGAGTCAAGAGTGGATTATGGTGCACAATGTGTAGCAAAGAAGGACATGTGGCACATGCCCTCTCTTAAATGTGACTTGCTAGTTATGGAGGAATCATGGCCATGAAGCCCATGAGTGCCACTCATAGGGGATTCGAGCACAAGCATCTTCGGGACACAAAGGAGCACAAATAGGGCCTTTGGCACCATCAAATGTAATGGTTGTGGGTCATATTCAAGGTAATACTCACAACACATGTCATCATGGGAAACTTTGGGAATGGGAGCATAGGGAGTGCAGTGTATTATCAGAGCAAATGTGCTCTGCTAAAGTGTTCATTTCCATGAAGAAATCACATAGATATTGGAGAACATTGTACCATGTTAGAATAGTACATTTGGAAGAAATTGAATTTATGATAATGTAGACTAGGAGCAATGAAAACTTCCTTAGGAAGAACTTAGTCAAGAGTTTACTACACAAGGAGTGACCAAGGAAAAAGACACAGTTAGAGGTAGGCCTACTTTTAATGAAGAAATCCAATGAAAAGAGGATCCTACAAAAATAAATGAAGCATTTTAACAAACATATAGTAGAGCCCAAAAAGAGCTTGAGGACTTGCACATAGCCCAAGCCCCTATGGAATTAAAAGCCTCAAGACTATTGAAATCAATAAAGAAGGAGGTAAGTATTTTTTCATCTATTGAAAATGGATGCAAGATGCCGGATGGAGGTTTTGCAAATCATAGATGAAGTGTCCATATCAACTTTAGTTTCAAAGGCTAATACTCTATGTGAAGGAAAGGTGGTAGGGAAGATACCCTTACTGATTACAAGAGTCGACAACTCAATGCCAATATAAAGGGACACACACTACAAGGAATAAAAATGGATCATAGCTCAGGCATAAACCTGATGCCAGTGCACTATGGAGAAGCTTGGGCTTCAACCCTCAAGACCAACCAATTTCATAGTAACATTGGCATACTAGAATGGCTTCCCCACATGGAAGGGCCATATAGAATCTAAGAAGTGCTCCATTGGGGTGTAGTGAAATCAAAAACTCTAAAAGAGAGCCACAACCACACCCCACACTACACCCACCACCCACATACACTCCCCCAAATTATAGTATACAATTTTATCCTATTCTCTATTAACTTTTTATTTTTCAAATCTAAAGTTTTCATGGCTCAAGAATCTACCTTGGATTGCCATTTTTTTCAAATTATAGGGTGCATTTCATGCTTTTGTATATGTCTATAGCTCAGTGATGAGCAGCACCTCCTTTAATGTCAATCCCAGAAGACATGAGGATGGTATGAAGACCTCAAACAAGTGATGGCACAAGTGTGTGAGTGAGAAGCACACAAACATGCACACACATACAAACACACACGTGCACACACGGCAAGAACAAAGAGAGAGAGACAGTGGAATCACTTCTATTGCAAAAGAGTTCTCATACAACTTCAAATCTACAACAAGCTAACCCCAAAAATGAGCTCTCTAGCTCTATTCATAGTTTTTGACTAGCTTTGGTCCTGTTCAAACCTAATGTTTGGCCTAGTTAAACATTAGGTCCCTAAGCTAGTTTGGAGGCTCAAATGAGCTCTAAAAATTATGAAACTTGGTAGGCAATTACTTCTAAAGCTCCGCAAGCTCGAGGACTCCTCAGCTTGCACAAAATGGAGCTACAAAAAGGTGGTCACTTTTAAAATAATGTAAGGATTGAAAAAATTTGATGGGTTGCCTCAAGGCTAGATCTACGTGTATGCCTGTACTTGCTTCTTCCCAGAGGACGCCAACACTCCCCCCCCCCAGTGTCTATCGTCTCTGATAGACCTTTGCTCCACGGGGTGATCGTTGTAGTGTTGGACTATGTCGGTGGCTATCTCCTGTTCTCTAATCTTGAGTCCCCTGACTATATCTCTTTGAAGAGCATCCCAATTAACCGCGCCCGGAATGTTAGGTTGTGGTGTTGTATATAGCTCTGAGTGCATAGTTTGTTCGCATGCAAATAGCTATAGAAGATGGGTTGGTCATGGCGCGAACACTTCCGAGTGAGATTCCCAAAACCCAGTGGTAAACATATCATCAAATGTTTGTTTATAGCAAGCAGGGAGATATCTGATCCTCGCATGCCAAGCATAAGCAACCCGAATACTAGGGGTTGTGCTCATATCATAGAGTAAATCATAATTACCATTTATAAAGACCCGGATCGGAGGTTGGATGTTACGTACATTGCGGAAAGTCTTTAGTACTATTTGCATCATGTCTAGGATCTTTAGCATCATCTGAGCAGCGATATCGTTCATGGGTTGTAGTCATGGCATCCAGTGTCTGATTGTAGCCATCATGTAGGCTATGGATGGTGTGCCTTGTGGTGGAGCAATGGAGGGGTAGTTGAGCCATTGTTTGCAATTAGCATTATTCTGAACTTTTATGGCAAAGACTTTCCATGATCATCTTTGCTACATTGGCCCAAAGCATGGATTATACTTTAAGTGCATGGGGGCAGGGTCCCACGTTCGGAGCATCTCTAAAAATTCTTGAGTATCTTTTGCCACCAGATAGGTTGGAAGATTTCCCCTTGTTTGGCTTCTTCCAAGATGTCCTCTGGTTGGTATTGTGTGGCGAAGGAAGGGTACTTATTGGTTTTGCATTTAATTTCAGCATTGTAGTCTACCAATAGTACAAAGTAGGGCTTATACTATAACTCCAAGCTGGTTATCAATCGCCTAGGAGCCAAGTGCCTGAAATATTTTGATTGAAGTATTGCCTCCTTAATAGTTTTCATGGCCAGCATCTGAGTGGATATGCGCTCTTCATGAGTTGGGCCCATTTCTTCTACTTGTTTCATCCATGCAAGAGGGGGTTCCTCGTAGGTGTCTTGTCCTTTGTTAGTGACTCTGCCTCTTGGAAGAGATTGAGGCTCATAATTATCTTTGAAGGTCTCTTCAATTGGAATGGTAACTGCCTCTTCTTCTAATGGTTGATCGGGTGGCGATGGTGGTTGTTTGTATTGTAATAGCTTCATGTTTAACTCAGTGACCTGTTGTCGGAGCACGAGCAATTCATTGTCCATCGAAGATTCTGGCGGGGGTGAAGTAGTGATGCTCACCATCTCTCGAGTTTCTGTTGTATGGGGTGTGGGAACTGTTTGTCTTTGTAGTTCCTTCACCTAGTCTGCAAGTTGGTCGTGCGCTTCCAAAAGATTTGCATAATTTTCTAATATCTACTCAATATTTTCTGAGGGAAGAGTCTGGAACTTAGCCTGATCTATGGGTGCCCCTGGAATGTTTTCAATGGCCGCCTCTAGATTTTCTTGATTTTGTTGCTAGCCTTCTATTCTCTTCCTGAGTAGCGGCTAGGTGTCGGTGAAGTAATGCCATGTTTCTTTGTAATCTAGCATTGCAAGCTAGTTGATCTCTGAGTTGCCCTTTGGTCACTTTAGCTGCCTCTGTATATTTGGCTTCCATCTCTGCATAAGATTTCTGGAGGGCGGTGAATTCTTGTTGCACTACAGTATTTCACAACTCCAAAGCATCGACACGTGCTTGGAGGTGGGTAGACAGATTACATACTTCTTTGTTGTTCTCTTCCAGTAATTGATATTCCTGTTATAGCTGTGTGGCAGCTTTGAACATGGTATCTAGTGCATGACTAAATGAAGTGGATGTAGAGGTAGTGGTGGAAGATGCAAGGGGTCGGGAAATGGGGAAGGGAAAGGTGGATGTTGTGCCTATAGTGGTTGGAAGTGGTGATGTGAGTGAAGTGAAATGTGGTGATGTTGAAACGAAAGAGGTGATGGGTGGTTCTGTGGAGGGCGAAATGTCCATGGGGTCGGATGTGATTGTGTGTGAAGTGTGAATCATGAATACTGGAATGGTGGGTGGTGTGTCAGTGGTGGGTGTGAGTGTGGGTGAGGTGGTGTGGGAAAGGGGATTTCTATTATAATCATCAAGTTGTTGCATCATATTTACAAGGTTTGCCCAAAATTGGGGAAGGGTGGTTTGTGTCAGTTCTGAGGAGGTCAAGGGGGCCATTGTGGGTTGTGGTTGAAAAAGAGAGAATGTTGTAGGAAAGGGGAATGATGGAGTTAAGGTTTGGGTAGAGGCAAGTGGATATCCCTGAGCTGGTAGATAAGAAGGGCAGCCTATTATGGTTTGATGAGTGGCAAGATGAACTATCTGAGGTTCAGAAAATGGGCTAGCAATGGTGGAGGTAGGGAAAGGTAAGGATGGAAAAAGGGTGGTGTGTGATATAGGTGCACTAAAGGCGACTGCTGGTTATTCAAGAAGGCTAGTGGTGAGGGTTTCGATGGGATGGATGGGTGGTGATGGCGGCGATGGTATCTGTGTGCTTTCGTCAGGGGCACTAGTGTCAATGGGATTGGTCATTTGAATGTCTTCTTGAGCTATGGTCGGGGGTGAGGTAGAAACTTCCATGTGAAGCATCTTACTCCTTCGCGGTCTTGTTTCCAATCGCCGTTGGTCATATTGAATAGCAAGACAATGTATCATAGTCCGCATTGCTTCTACAATCCCACATGTGTCTGCCAGAAGATTCAAAGATTCGATGAAGTGAGGGTCCACATTTTTTGCTTGTAGCATCTGATTCACCATTGCTTTGTTTGCCTCTTCTGACAACTTATGCCTTTTTTGCACTTGTTTGATAGTTTTGTATAGCTGTCTGATTTGAGCAGTGTATGTAGGGGCTTCCTCTTCACTCTCCTCTGCGTCATGCCTCAGTGCCTCCTCTTGTTCATGTGTGTCCTCAACTTGAGTGTGTTGTGCTTCATCCTCCCAATGTACTCTTCGTTCTTCGCGATGTGGGCGTCCTCTATGGGATGATGATCCGAGACCTTCAGTTCTGAAAAGAACTCACCATCGGATAGTTGTGTTGTTTGCAAGAAGGTCTCAAAATCAAAGGAGGTATCTTCCTCCAATTCATTCATGGAGGCAAACTCAACATCCGTGGGTAACGGAGGGGCTGACGGAGTGGGTTGTGTAATGCCTCTGACTGTGATCGTTGGAGACTGATAGTGAATGGGGCCACCTATTCTTCTTCTCTAAGGGAGGTCTCCGTGGTGGACTCGCGAGGAAGTGGGACATGGGAAAGAGATCCACGCATCCATTTAGCAGGTTGAACCCCTGGTTTTTGTCCTTGGAAGAACTATAGCTATGAGTAAGTAAGTGCCTGTGTGATCGACACATCATAAGCTAGGCATATGTATATGATTCGGGTAATGGCACAACAACCATTCAAAGAAGGCTTCCTTATGCCCCGTTTGCCTGCTTCATATAATTGATCGAGAATCCACAGTGGCATTTTAATAGGTAGACCCCCTGTCTCTAGTAGGTATAGACCATACCAAATCTTCTTGTGAAGCTGTGTGAATCGGACTTGAGCAGGAAATGCAAAGTGCTGAAGGCACATGCGCAACGGTATGGCAATGTTTGGAGTGAGGGCACACATATCTTTCAACTTCTTGAGCTTACTGTTCTTCATAGATTCTGGTATCAAAGGGTCTCGATTAGAGGGCACAAGGGTGTCGTACATTTGGAGGGACTCCTTAATTAGAGTTATGTTCAACTCGAACTTTTTCATTTCTTTGTGGTTTGATAGAGAGGGTACCAGGAATGTGCCTGACTGATCATGATCTCTGTAGCTTTAAGAGTTGCAATCAAATAGTAACATCTGAGGAAATTTGGCTTAGGTAGGTATGCGCTAAAGTAGTCCTTCAAACCTGCTTTTTGTCAAATATCTTGAAGAGGTGCTACATTTTGTAGTGATTCAAACTCTCTTGAGAAGAACTAAAATGTCCACCACACTCCTCCAAATTCCAACTTAGACTCCCAGATGTGGTCTGCATCCCCCAGATCTCCTGGCATCTCATTGAACTAATGAGAGTGCCCTTTTAGTCTTTCTGTTAAGCCACTCGGTGGATCCAAGATGGGAATTCATCTCACATTCATATATTCTTCAGGCCTAGTTGTTAGTGGGGCCTCCACGAGCATGGTCTCCCAATTGACTTGAGAACTAGTGCCTGCCTGGGAGCTCGGGCTTGCTGCTTCTGCCATGAGACTGTTTGTAGCTGTTGATGCTAATCTGCTAGAAGAAGAGAGCCACATTAGTATTGCATAGGAAACAGGATGTAATGGTGTCCCCTCCACAATACTAACATGACATTCCAAGTGGTTAGGGGCTAGGGGTGAGGTGTTTGTGATGGGTGTGAATGTTGGTTAGTGGTTAGTGTCATCCTAGATGCATACTTTTGGATGTGCAATGTACTCAGAATGCACCTTCCTGAGAGTGGACGGATTCACAAAATTGGGTCAGGGGGTTTGATACGGGGTTTAGGTTTCCAAACTTTGATTGTGGATTCGTAGCTTTTAGTGGTGATGACATGTAAAGGTTTATGGACTGGATTGTGTTGGATTTGGGACCTTTTGGGTACCCATTTTCCAATATTCCTAGGTGTGACCGAAGATGTAATGGTGTGGAGTGTAGGAGTTCGCCCTGAGATTTTTGCCAAGAGTGCTTATGAGTGTTAATTCATTATTGTGAGTGGAGGTGAAGCTATTTGAGCTCGTAAGCAGGTCTTGGGCACCCATATCTGTCTAGCATTGGGGATAGCCTTCATTGACAGCTTCGGGACCCAAATAGAAATGGTATGTCTAGACTGTTGCCTAGGGGACTCCTTCGTTGTAGTCCTTGACTGTGTAGCTAGTTTAGTGCATCTTTGAGAACCTGTCTCTAGAGTCGTGGGTTTTCCACCCTTGCGTATCCAGATCTACTTCATGCCACGAGGTACTTCATATTGCATAGGTTGGTGCTCACGCTTTTTGATCATCCACCTCCTCGGTGTTGTGTGTTGCCCAGCCTGCCTTTCTTGAATCCTCTTTGGAAAAGAAGGGAACTCCTCATTGACTTCTGTACCTTCATCAAGAGCGACAATCCTCTGCACATAGAACTTTGGACAAGAATAGCATCGTTATCTTCATGTGGGTTCCTGGCGGGAACAGGATTTGGTGCCTTTTCTAATGGCCTGAGTGCTTGATTTCCTAATTCAATCGTGAGGCGGTTTTGGCCTACCCAAGCCTGAAGAAGTCCACTTCTTAGGTTGAGGTTGACTGCGTGATCATAGATCCAGTCTTGGCCCAACACAAAGGCTTGGTAAGATCCTCCTCTTCACATATGAGCACTTTTACTGCCATTAGGACCTATTGAATGTAGAGGGGAAGTTCCACCTCTCCCATGCAAGGGGTTTCAACACCTCCCAACCCTATGAGATATGCCTCTATAGGATTGACCTTCAATTGCAATTCTTGGCAGTAAGAATGCCAAACTACACTAGTGGCTGCTCCTGAGTCAATTAAAGCTATCATGGTCCTCCCACTCTCTCCTTGTCCTACTTCTAGGGTCACAAAAGGTCGTCGATCAACTATCATATGGGACCGTTCACCTAAAGCCTCGCACATGTCCATGTGATAACCTAGAGCTTCTTGAGTGTCATGCATGGGCTGATCTCTACCTTGTCTTCTCAATTTCATTCGTCATATGTATTCTAAAGCTTCTATCTCTGCTTCTTCTCGAATTCGTTTTTCCTCTTCTTTACGTTTTTTTGCATTATTGAGTCGATTTAGCATCTCTTCGGTTAGGGGTTCTTGATATAACTTGACTCTACATCCGCTTATGTAACTTGGTAGGATGTCACCTTCTAGAGTGGCTAGTTGTACTACTCCACTTGTGGAGATCCTATTGATAATCATTGGTCCATAGCCTCTCTTCTCTAATTTCCGTGCATGTTGCTTCAAGGTGTAGACTAGGACTAGGTCTCCTACTTTCAAGCCCTTATCCTTCACATGTGCATCGAAATATGCTTTTTACCTCTTCTTGGTTGCATAAATTCCTGCTACAGCTCTCAATCGTGTTTCACCTAATCGTTCAAGATCGAAGATTCTAGAGGAGAGCTCATGGCCAATCCAGTCATGCACTTGTGCTACTTTCAATGTAGGTATCAAAAAGTCCAATGGTAGCACTGCATTTTGGCCGAACACCATCTCAAAGGGTGTGGCTTGGAGTACCGTTTTATAGGCAACTCTGTATGCCCAAAGAGCATGGTGTAGCTGTTTGTCCCAATCAGAGCATTTATTATTAACTAAATTTGTCAATACATTGCATAGAATCTTATTTGTGCTCTCAGCCTGGCCATTAGCTTGTGGATGATAGGGGGCCGACTTCTTATGTATCACCAAGAATTCTTGGAGAAGGTTTTCTATGACTTCATTCAAGAAGTGCGTGACTCTATCACTTAGTAGCTCGATTGGTAACCCATATCTGGTGAACACATTCTCAAATAAGAACTTAGCAGTGGTCTGCGCGTCGTTCTTAGATGTAGCTTTTACTTCTACCCATTTGGTTAGATAGTCAGTGGCCACAATAATGTATTCAGCATGGGAACCCTTAGCTGAGGGATTAATAGGACCAACAAAGTCTATTCCCCACTTAGAGAATGCACGTTCACCTATTATAGGTTTCAATGGCATCTCATCTTTGCATATAGCGTACTGAGTTCGTTGACAAACATCACACCTCTTCACATAGGTATGTGCATCCATATGAAGTGTGGGCCACCAAACTCCTGCAAATAGTGTTGCCTTGATCACCATATCTGGTCCAAAGTGTCCTCCTGCTACACCTTGGTGAGCAGTTTCCAAGATCTTGAGATATTCACTTTCGTGGATACATAATCTAAGATACCCATCTTTTCCCCTTCTGTATAGATTATCTCCAATGAGAGTATAATCTAAAGCTTCTTGTTCTAAACTCCTTTGTCTAGCCAATGTCATATCTTGGGGAAAGGTTCTCGTCCTCAAAAAGGCTATTAAGGGTTCACTCCAATCTGGCACTAAAGACACTCGATAAAAGTGGCATGTTCCACTGGTGGTTTAGTGCGGCAGATTGGGCATTCCTTGCACATCTTATGAACATCTGCTTCCATAGTTGACCAGTGCATTCCAAGTCTCCTCGATGTCTGTAAGGTTCTTTGCCTTGAGTAGTGTTGCTCTAATGCACCCACATGTGCTAATTGCAACCATTTTGCGTACTCATCCTCTTCCACACAACAAGCTAATATTCCTTGATTTGTATGCTTGTACATACTCCCTACCATGATATGCTACTTCTAGGCTTTTACCATCTCCCTATCTTGAGCGTTTACTATGGATGTTTAGGCCCATATGTCAGTACTGGCACTAAGTTCTTGGCCCATTGTGGAACATATTCTAAATTAAACAATTAAGCATCAGGAAGGTCATCTGATACTCCTTGTGGGGCCTCTCCGGATGTAAGCCTTGAGAGATGATCTGCTCTCAAGTGAGTCTTGCCTTTCCTCACCACAACCTCAAAGTCATATTCCATTAGTAATAGAAACCATCTTACTAATCTACCTGTATTGCATGGCTTGTTTACCAAGTACAACAATGCTTGATGATCAGTAAAAAATTTAAACTTATTTGCAAGCAAATAGTGTCGAAACTTTTTAACTGCATATACCATGCCTAATCCTTCACGTTCAGTGGTGGTATACTTCCGTTCAACTGCATTCAACTATCTACTAACGTAGGCAATTTGAAGATCCATATTACCTTCGCCCGTAGGTTGTGCAAGTACACACCCAATAGCATAGTTGGATGCATCCACATGGACATGGAATGGCTTGTTCCAATCCAGTGTAGTCAAGATTGGTGCTGAACACAATTTCCGTTTAAGCTCATTGAAAGATTTCTCACATTCATCAGTCCACTCAAAATTAATCAAAACTCCATACAGAGGCTTTGCAATGATGGCATACATGTGTATAAAACGTCAGTAATAGCCACAATGCCCCATGAAAGCTTGCACTTCCTTGACATTCTTTGGCCTCGGTAGTTCTGCGATGGCTCTCACTTTCTCTTCGTCAGTGGATATGCCGTTTTTTGACACTATGTGTCCTAGAATCTTGCCTTGCTTGACCATGAAAACACACTTTTCTGGGTTCAGGCAGACTTGATAGTCTCTACATTTGTCAAAGATTTGCCTGAGTTCAGGTATATGGGTCTGTCTCATGTTGGAATGAGCACAGAGATCATCAACATAGACTTCTAAATTCTTCCTCAGGAACTCTTTAAACACATGGCACATCAGTCTCTGGAAGGTTGCAGGCACATTGGTTAGACCAAATGGCATTACTCAAAAAGCAAATATGCCCCACTCTGTGGCAAAAGCCGTCTTATGCTGATCTTTTGGTGCAATGGCCACTTGATTGTAACCAGAGAACCCGTCTAGGAAGTTGTACACTTCCTTGCCTGCTACCCTTTCTAATAGATGCTAAGTGATAGGAAGTGGATAACTATCTCTGATAGTGGTTGCGTTAACCTTCTTCAAGTTAATGCATACACATAATTTGCCATTCTTTTTGGGCACCACTATGATGGGGGAAACCCATTCAGTGTGCTTGATTTCATAGATAAATCTAGCTTCAACTAAGCAATCTATCTCTTCTTTGATCTTGGCAGCATAGTTGTCATTGTATGTGTATGGCTTCTGTTTAGAGGGTCTGGCCTCTGAGGTCATGGGGATTGTGTGTGAGCATATGTCAGGGTCTACACCTTTCAAGTCCTTGTAACTCCAAGTGAATACATCTCTGTATTCTCTCAGCAAGGCTATCAACTCTTGCTCTTCTTCTTTCGTCAGGTCATGTCCAATGTATGTGCATTTTTCTTCTCCTTCTTCTATGGTTACCACAATTTTCTTCGTGGTTTCTTTGTTATCATAGGCCTCTCCTGCTTGGGCATCACGTTTAGGCATTCTTATCATGACTCTCCTGTCTTCTATCTCATACTTCTTAAAATTTTCAGGGACCTCGAATAGAGATTCTTCTTCCTCTAGGGCGAGTTCTCTCTTCTTCCTCTTCTTGCCTTCATTCTTAGTGGTCATTTGTGTGGTTAATCTTACTTCGTTCATAATTTCTTCGTATCTCTGAGGGCGAGCTTCTACTTCGTAGAAATATTCCTCATCTGATGCAAAGGGTGAGTCCATAATGATTGACTCTAGATCAGAGTCACTTGCATCCTCCCATGCATTAGCGCTAGGTTCACATTCTTCGATAATTGGATCACACATGATTGGCTCTATTGTGAAGACTGAAATTTCATAGCCATCCTCATCATAGTGGGGTGTCCACTGTTCTTCATTGATGGCTACATCCATAGTTGCTAAAATTTCCGCCCAACCATGGGGTTCAAATTCTTCATCATTAAATACTATAGGTGCATAGGCTGGGTCTTGAATTGATCTATGAGTTTCCTTCCCACCTAACTCTCTGGCTTGTTCTCTTTTCTCTTCTTGTACTGCTACTTTGCACATCCATAAGTGTGTGTCTTCATGCATCCATGAGGATCATAATCCTATGGAATGCACTGACTCCGTGTCATCCTTAGCTCTATGGATGAGATTCCATTGGATAGGTGGTACGTCTCTATGAGAGTAATCCTTGAGATTGACTTTGGTTGTAACACCTAAGTGTTGCAGATATAAGGAATTGGTTCCCCAATCGCGTACCACTTGTAACTGCCGCATAAATGGTCTTCCCAAAATCATCTCGTAGGCTTGATTTTTGCTAAAGTCATATATAGCAAAAGTATGCTCGAACTCAACACCACATGTAGTGAGAGTTACTCCTTCTAGCAATCCTAAGGGTCTCTCAATGGGACCATCATCCATCTGCAATTTCATTCTCATCGGCTTGAGTGTTGGCTTGCCCCAACGCTTCCATAGGGAAGTGGTAGCAATTGCAACTCCTGCTCTTGAGTCCAAAATTGCCTTGGTTGTGTACCCCTAATGGGTAATGGGAAGATAGGTATTTCCTTCTTCTCCCTCGCTCATGTCTCCTATCTTATCCAATGGTATTTCTGGCACTATTCTATGAGATCCTACCTGGGAACGAGGTTTCGCTTCGCCTGGCACTTGTTTGGCTATATGTTTCCACAATTTAGGCTTAACCTCAAGTAGCTCTTCTAAAGTGAGGTTGCACTGCACTTTAGTATTCCTTACTACCTCCGTATTCCTAGGTATAATTGAGTCTTCGTTTCTTATCATAACCGTGGGTGCTCTCATGCAAGTCGACTTAGCTTCCCATAGACCTGTGAAATGGGGTAGTTTTTGTAAGGAATTAGACTCAAAGTCTAACCTCTCATGAGATTGGGCACTCTCCTACTCTCCATAAATGGAAGGAATGTCCTGTGGGAATTGATCATGCACGTCATCCACAAGTTCAATTGGAGGAGTTTCTTCACTTTCTTTAGCCCATTTCTCTTCTTGAATCTCTCGCATAAATTTTGGTGAATACCGATTCATAGAAAAAGAGGTGTCTGGTTCAGTGGGGTTAGGCACATAAGCTTCCTGGGGAGGAATGCTTATTCTATCACTTGCACTCTCTTTAGACTGTGAGATGGCTCCTTTTCTAGACTTTGCAAGTAACCTCTCCAATCTATCTAATAGACCGTCAAAATGCAACGGTGTTCTAGTGGAGCTAGAACCATTGAACATGCGATTGGCCTCAAAAATGTCTTGTGCCAACTCTACCATCTTAGCACAAAGTTTTGTTCTCTCTATCTCCAGATCGGCTCTAGGGTAACATTTGTCATGATCTGTCACATTTGGCCCTTCTTGGATTCTGGCCTGATATGCTTTAAGCATCATGTCTAGATCCTCAGGAGTGGGATCAACTAGGACTGATCCTACTCTGGGTGGTGGGTGGGTTAGGTGTGGTGGATTAGAAGGTTGGAGAATGGAAGGAGATGGACTAGAGGGAGATGGAAATATTAGTGGTGGGGTAGTGTGAGAGTGAGTTTGAGATGTGAGTTCAATTATCTTTGCTTTTGTTTCTCTCAAGCTTTCCTCAATTTCGCTCATTTTCTTTGACCATTGTCTTTTCATTCTCTCCTAGCTATCTCTCCAAGCTCTTGTCCTTTTCTTGGTTATGCTCTTTGTCTCGCTAACCTCAAAACTCTTTTCCTGCCCTACACCTTGAGTTTTCTGCAAAGCTTGAGCTCGGGTGACTACTTGCACTGGGGTAGTGGAAGTCACACTTCCTGTAGAGTCTACTATTAAGCCAATAACATTGATAGGAGCAATTTTTGGCATGTTAATGGGGTTCTTGGGACATTCTTGTAACAAATGCTCCTTTCCACAATTTTGGCAAAAGCCTTGAATTGTCACAGAGTGTGTTTGTGTAGGTGTCGGTAGAGGGCAATCACGAATGAGGTGATCTCCCTCACATCGGAAGCATGGCCCTCTAGGAAATGGGGGCCTTATCTGCCTAGGCTGAGGTCTAAAGTTGGGGTTGTGTACATGACATTCGCATAATCTGGCTCCCCACTAGATTCACTGGGTTCTTCATAATAGTATGACTCATTATGCTCGAGTGACTACATGTAGTAAGCATGTGGGCTATCAATATGTGTAGAGTCAAAACTATGATCACTTGGGTCACTTTCTGATAGCAATGGTGTTACTGGAACTATGGCTCTATTCAAATTTTCTTTTGTTGATGCATATTTCACTGGAATCACATTGGTAGGAGCGGGGGGTTGTTGCGCTAGAACTGGTTGCGATCTCTACTGCCCTTGATAGGGTGGTTGGTATGGTTGCTGGGGCCTACCATACTGCTGTGGTGGGTACTAGGTCTGGAATATGCCCTGTTGTGGATATGGCTGAGGGTAATTTTGCCTGATAGTTTGTTTTTTATATGGGCAGTCTTCTGCGGTGTGGTTGGTGTACCTTTGCTCTATGGTGTAGTACTGGCTACTAGGATTCACTTGGGGTCGGGCCATAATGGGACATACACTCGCCATATGGTCTCCTCCACAAGTATAGCACCACTTGACTAGGGCAAATCTTGGAATTTGTTTGTTAGAGACACCTAGTTTTTGAGCTACCTTTTTTGCAAGTTCCTCGATAAATGTGGATTGACCGAAAGTGAGGCAGCTAGAGCTATCTGAATCCTTATAGATTTTTGAAAGCTCTAGCTCCTCTCCAAGATTATCCTCAATGTCTATGCACACGTGCACACATTCTTCTATGGTTTTGGGGTCCTTCAGATACACACATGATCTTAGCTTAGTACTCAACAATCCATCTAAGAACAAAGCCACTTGTTTGGCTGGTGTGGGTAGCTCAGGAACAGGACACCTCTCTAGGTATTGCCTAAACCGTCTTCCTACTAGTCTAACTCTCTCTTGAGGTGTTTGCTTGAAGCTATGAATTAGTGAGGAAGTATTATGCCGTATACCACTCTTAGAAAACTCAGTGACGAAAACTTCTAGAAGTTGGTCTATGCTCCTAAATTGCCTCTCATGTAGTGGTTGAAACCATGTAAGGGCTGTGTTTCTAAGGGTTAAACCAAAAGCATTGTACTACGTAAATAGGTCCTCAACTTGTTCAGCTCTCAAGACTTGCCTAAATTATGCCACATGGTCATAAGGGTCTCCAGTGCCATCAAAGTAATTCTTCATGGACTTAACCAGCTGAGTTGGCCTCAGGGTCCTAGTGTGTTCTCTAGGCCTTGGCAAAGGAAAATCATGAGCATTTCTTTGGTTTCTTGGGGCTCTAGATCTCTCAGTTTCTTCTCTATCCGTTTTTGTTCTCATCCTTTCTCTTCCTAATGGGTTAGCAAAGCTCACCTTCTATCTCTACTCCTTTATCTTTGAATCCCATGAGCTTGAGATGTTCCAGCTCCTTGGTGACCATAAGACACATTGGATCGAGGTTGGGGAAAAACAAATTCACCTTTCCAAGTGTAGGCATGTCTCCCATGCTCTGAGACCACAAAGATCCTCTCCGAAGCATCATCTAAGTAGGTCACTTTGCCTGGGCTATCGGGATCTTTGAATTCATGGATGGTAAGTGCTCCCACTTCATTAGGCTTCTCAGGCTTATACCTCCAAAAAACCTCATCCGTCTCTTGACTCACTAGTAAGTCTATGCTCCTATTGTCCTGAAATGCCTTTTAGCATGGGGAGACTTGCAACTAGCTCAGGCACTGCTTATTTACAAACACTAGAAGGTCCTTATAAGACTCAATTGGATTATATTAGGACCAACCGATTAGGTGCTCCCATCTATAAGGATGGCCTGGGGTGATCAGTGGTCCAACTCAAAAATCTTGATCAACCCTTCAGACTTGAGACATAGCCTAAGAATCATGTATTGCACATGCCAAATCATTTACAGATCTTTCATAGTCTATGAGCTTATACAACCCACGACATAAAATGCCAGAAGCAATAATCACATCGCCATTTGACAGATCATGAATTGTACACCTGTCATCTCTGGAGTGATTATTCTCGTCAGGACTGACTTGCCTCGAGGGGTTTTTGGCCCTTTTCCTAAGTTTCCTTGCTCTATGTCGCCCATGTCAGCCTCTTCGATCACATTGCCGAACTCGTATGTCCTATCTGGAAGGGTGATGACCACATAAATTGTTCCTTCTTTATCTAGATATGCTCCATTTTCGAACTTGACTACCGGATGTTCTAGTCCATGGGGTTGATCTGGGTTTTTAATCTGGGTATATTCCAATTGAGTCTTGTAAGGTCCTTCACGCTTTTCCAGGTATGCCACTCCTGAACTACCTACTAGTCTCTCCATGTTATAGGACATTTCAGAATCGCTTGTTTGTGAACTTAGAGTGTATGGATAATCACTCAAGTGTTGGGCCCAAGACCTAGCAATATGATTGACACTAGCTTCAGAAGACCTGAGGCTTTGTCTATCTCGGCCTAAGTGTCTCCCTGACCTTAGGTTCATATGCCTGGGTTTTCTTCCCTCTAGTCCCAAGTACAATCTCATTGCAGATTAGTTCGTATCAATCACTTTGTTCTTTTTAGTTGAGAGTATGGTTTCTCTCAGAAGTCGCCTTAGGACTTCTCTTCCTTCTTCTTCTGACTTCCCTAAACCCGTCTGAGTCAGTTTCTGGGTTCTGGGAGCCCTTACCTTCCTCTTCATTCACCAAAGGATTCAAGTTCCCATTGTTGTCTTGAGTTTTTTTGGGTGCTTCTTGTATTTGTTTGTTTTTTTGTCTCAACGGGCACTCTTTGATCTTGTGGCCTTGTTGGCCACAACGAAAACGAAAACAAGCATGTGCTTCTTTTTCGCATGTGCTTCTTGAATATTAATTATGAGACTTCACTGAGATGGAGATAGAAATGCATCGATTCGTGTTCTCCAGCTTCAAATGGGAATTTACGCACAAGTATGTGCGTGAGCATTTCATATGTAGTACCATCTTTTGGACGTAACGCATGAAGACGAAGCATTAAGATGGTTTATCTGTTCGTTTAGTAGCGTTTCACTAACATTATTTTGCATGTATACACAGACATACATTTTTTGCACATGCACACAAACACACGTACAAAAATTTTGCATACATATCGATAGGCATACACACATGCACATGAAGACATATATTGTTCACACATAGAAAATCTTCATACATACACATTGTTGGTACATATGCCAAGCCTAAGTGCTTGATTGTATCTTTGAATTACACTGAGCTATGAAAAGCAATATATACACACATCTATTCTTAGTTCATTTTTAAGGATACACTTTCACTATTTCTTATCTATTCTAAAAGTTTTTTTTTTAGGATGGATATTCGAGAGTTAATGTGACTATAAAGGAGTCAAAACTCATGACTCATATTTGAATTCAACTTCAAATGTATACCTAAAAGTGACAATAATACTTAGGTGCAATCAATTAACAATCATCTTCCAAAATCAATGGAAAACGTATGCATATAATTTATTGGAATAGTCGTAGAAAGAAGAGAAGCTCTCACTCTCATATAGAGAGATAATCATGCTCATCCCATATTCCTTGGAGTCCTCCAACACCTCCATGTATTGTACTCTACTTTACATTTCAATATGTGTACTTCAAATTTTTATCATCATCGTCATCTACAGTTCGTTGTTGTTGTGCATTGCTAAACTTTGTCAACTTCATAGAGTCATCGAAGCGAAGTTATGGTCTCATTACCTTATCCAGTTCTTGGATCACAAAGGTTAGACTGTTGTGAGTGTTTGTATGAAATATTTTAATCATTGGAGTTCAGTTTGTAGAGATATGAATGTATCTCTATAATTTTGGATATCTACTATCTGCTATGTGAAAAGTCAAGATTGTGACTTCATAAACATATTGTTCATTCTACAGTCACTTTTAATTCTTGAAATAACTTCTCTTACCTCACTTACCTTCCCATAAAAAGGATTTTTGTCAATTCATAGGAGGTTATGAGCACTGAGCATTTTCTTGTGAAGCTTCGTCCATAAATAAAAGGTTTTCTACTCAAGATTAAAACCTAAACTTAGTTTGTATTGACTTAACATTTTGAGATCAATGGTCCAAAGTGCTCTGGTCATATTTAGTCATCATTTGGTAGCAAAGAGAGTTTATTAGAATTTCGAAGCAAGAATTAGTCTCATCTAGATAACTTTTTCTGCAAAGACCCTCTCATCTTTCTACTCTGCCATCACCTCCTCATAGCAATATCAGAGCATCATCATAGTATATACATTATGGATTATGGAATTCCTTCTTCAATCAAAGAATTCGATGAATGAAAATATTCAGCATGGCCTCCTCTATCAATGCAAATAGTGGTCCCAAAAGATTGACCAACACTAAAATCATCCATAAGGCATATGAATCATACACAGTTAACAATCATTGTGAACATTTTCCTATACTCAGCCTCACAACTAGAAGTTGAAAAAATAGGCTACTTCTTGCTCAACCAAGACATGCATGAGCTACCAAGCATGAAGCAAAAAAAAACTTCTGAACACACGAGTATAATAAAAACTATCCCAATCTAAGTCAAAGAAGCATGTAAATATGATGGTACTGATCCCCCTTTCAGATAAAACAATCCAAGTAGCCAGGTACCTCTCAAGTAGCAATAAATGCACAACTACGTGCCAATACTTGACACCTTGGCAATACATAAATCTACTCACCTAAGAGATACAAAATTGAATACCAAGTCCAGTTATGCATAAGTAAATCAAGCATCCAACATCATGTTGGTAGATAACAACATCAAATGCATCTCAAGAATCATCAAGTCTCAACCATAAACCTATTTCCATGGGAGTGGCAATATGTTTGCAAATCTTCAAGTCCAAAACCTTGTAGTAATGTGTCAATATATTTTGTTTTATAGAAAGCTATTGATCCATGAAGTTGCATAAAAGGAATGCCCAAATAATGATGCAAATGACCCAAATATAACATTTCAAAAGAGGCATAAAAATCAGCCTAAAATTCAGCAATATGCTTTCGATTAGGAGCCTGAGTAGAATGTCATCAACGTAAGCAACATGATCAGACATACATCATTTGCAAGCTTAAAATATAAGTATCTATCACTTGGGATGTTCTGAAACAATGTCCTATGAAGTAGGCATGTTATCTTCTCATACCAAGCGTGTGGTGCTTGCTTCAAACCATATAATGTCTTTTTACACATGCACACTTTTTTTCATGCCCTTTCTACACAAAACTTGAGTGCTTCAATACATGCACTTCTTGATGTAATTCATCAATTAGAAATGCACTTTTAATCTCCAACTGATATACATTCCAAAAATGGTGAGCTACAAGTGCACAAATGTTATGAACAGTGGTCATTTGGCTTGTGGGAGCAAAGGTCTCATCAAAATTAATGCTTGTCTCTTGGGCATAACCTTTGGCAAGAAAGCTCACCTTATACCCATCAACTATTTGATCAATCTTATGTTCCAACTTGTATACCCATTTAGTACTAAGGGCCTTCTTTTCTACAAGAAAATCACAATACCATTCTTCATAATAGCATCATTTTCTCATTCCATAGCAACTATCAAATCATACGAATCTCATGCTTCATAAAAAAAACATGTATCACAAAGACTAAAGATAGTCATTACATAGCAATATGATCCAAAGTAAGCATCATGAGAGCGTACACAGGCATCATATGACTAAGGTGCATCTACATTTCTATATCTTAAAGTTTGCACCATCCATTTAGACAAGTTTTACCCTCTTCCATATCAACCCTCTAATCAACAAGTGCATTGTGTAAATTTGCATTTGAAGTGGAATGATCTACATCATCATGCAGAATGTGTAGAGGCACACAAATTACCTTATTTGGATCAGGTCTTGGCTATCCATCTATAAAAAGAGGCAACAAGGTGTCATACACATCCTTCAAGCTAATTGATTTCTTCTTGGTACATGAAAGTAATGGCTGAATTGAATCTTCAACAAAAACAACATCATGGCCAACCAAACTATGTCTAGACTATGGATGATATAGTGGTAACCTTCGCTTTTAGAATTATACCCAACAAAAATATGTTTCACTACTTTATCATCCAATTTTCTATATTTATCTTCATGCATTTATGCATATGCTAGACAACCAAAGACACATAGATGAGAAATAGATGGTTGGCAACCATGCCAATTCTCATATGGAATGATTGATTGTAGTGCTTTGGTGGGATAGATATTAAGTACATATGTTGCACACATAACAACCTCAATCCAATCCAATGGAATGTTGGGGTTTCTCCAAACAATGTTTACACTCCAATTGTCCACTTTTTCACCTAGGCTAAGCTCTCAATGACTTTATTTTCTCGCAACAATCAATAAGCATTCTCTTTGTATCAAGATGAATCATTCAACTCTAAGCAATCTCTCTAGAAATTATGAAAAGTATGAGTTGGTTTCTCAATTTTTTTATTGCTTTAGGCCATATTTATATTGGAAATGTGGTTTTCTTGTTTTCAATCATGTCTTGAATGACGCTTGATGAGTTTCAGGATATTATTTCTATAGATGATTTCTCTAGAACCCTACATGCTATGGTCAATGTATGTTTAGTAATGAATTTTGAGGTTGAAAATACTCTAGAAAATTAACCAAATGTTTCTTGATAATGCAAGATGTGTATGACAAGATCCAATATCTTAGAGCCTCAAATATCTACCAAAGATCCCAAGGTCATTACTTTGTGTCTCAAGAGAATCGTGGCTAATCTCTTAGATTTTCATTAGAATCCATTACATATACTTGAGTGAGATGATTTTATGAAGGCTTTTTGGATACCTAGATCGAAATCTATCCATCAAAGGCACCAAGATCAAGGAAATGATTTCCCTAGCCTTGGGAAATGGTGGATTTCAAAATGGTGTTTCTGTAACTTAGAGGCTTGATATATGTTTTCTAAGTCTACTCCCCAAAGTTTGCAGAGGTCAACAATGGGATCGACACTATTTTCTTGAGGGCAATCTCATTGGAAACCTAAATCCTAGGTCAAACTTGGATGTGGTTTTTCTTAGATTTAGGCTTCATCTTAATGAAACACTCCTTAAATATGTTTTTTATGGCTCTCCAAATATAAAACTACTAAAGACTTGATAAAATAAACACTCGCTTTCATGAGGTCGATTGCTTTACATAAATATAATTTCCAAGGAATTAATGGATAGTTTCAGGAATATTTTTTGGTTTTTTTATATAGGTTATCCATTGACTGACCTTTAGGGACTCGTTTCAAGTCCTTAATCAAGTAAAATATAATCTATCATCTAAAAGATTTCATTATAGATTCACAAATCAGAGCAATCATGGGTGATTTGAGGCTGTTCCTTGGACTTTTGTGATGAAATCTTTCTTATAGTACGTTTCTTGTATCCTTGGGATGACCGACAAGCTCTCTTATAAAAAAAAAATTGCCAAATCCTCTTGATGATTTCTCTACATAGATGAATTGTTAGTTTCTTTTGGTAATTTTTAGTTTGAAAATCACTTAATTTAACACTAGTTCTGTACTAGGACACTTGAGTGTCTTGGGACACTTAAGTGTCTTGTTTTTACACCAAATCGCTTGATTTTTCATGAAGACACCCTTGAGTATTTGATGAAATACTCACTTGGATTTGATAGCCCACATGATGTCATTTTAGAGAAAAATGTAATCTTCAACATTTTACAACTTCATATGGGTTATTAAAGGAAGAAGAAAATGGGAATTTCTAAAAACTCAACTTTTAGCATAACTGAAAAATTAACTCAATTCAAACATTTTGACAAATTGGATATGTTTCAAGAAATTTCAAGCTATTGATGGATTTCAGCAATGTAAAGCAAGTGTTCGGGGATCTATGGAGAAGGTTGAACACTTCCAAAAGTGATAAACATGGACTCAAAACTTGTCTTCTCTAGATTACTGACATTTATCGCAACTTTTTAAGAATGACTCACTATAATTTTTGTGTACATGAGATTGCAAAGATTTGTCAAGTTACCAATGGAAAACCTTCATGCTAATTGAATGCACATTTTTATTCAAAGCTAGAAGGCCTCCTCTTTGAACTAGTAGCCATTGCATTTGGTGTTGACTTTCATGCTAAATTTGGAAAGCACATATTTTCATGTTCATGAAAAGAAATAGCCCCAAATGTAGAATAAAGAATTATGATGAAAAATAATAAATATTTAAATGCTATTCTAAGTATTAAACATTCCAAAATTATTTTTCATGCCATGTTTCATTCTTAATCTCATCAAATAATATGTGATCGACAATGGTGATTGTGATAAGAGTGAAACCAATTGGCATACATATTTGATTTGACAAAAAGAAGATGGAATCCATGATGGAAATGATGAATTCTTTTCAAAAGATCCTTATCATTTTACGATATCGAAGATTATGTCCAAGAAATTCAAGTGCTTTTTTGAGTATGGGTGGATGTGTGCAAGGGATCATGTGTTTATACATATAACAACTACTTAAAAAATATATTAAATATGCTAAAACTATATTTTCTTTTGATTCTATGTGTACATGACTCTTGTTTCTTGGTAGGAACTAGTTAATTTTCTTGGATATCAAGCTAAATTTTATAATTTATCATTATTTCAATTGGATGTTAATGTTTATATGTGGATATATTGATTGGTGTCTACACATATATCTACTTTGTTTGGTGTACATAGATATGAAAAACTTGGCTGATTTTCACATATTGGTAGCTCCCCTATGTGTACATGTTGTTTGACGGTTTATTGTCTTGGCTCATGTGAAGAAATTGGATCTCTTCCATAAACGTACATTCTTTTTTAGATGCCCAAAAACTATTCATGATTCTATTTGTAGAATTTGGTTGATGCCCACACAACAGAAGATTCTTGGTTGTGTCCAAAGATGTGAAACTTTTTATGGATGTCAATAAATTATTTAGCCTTGTATGTGTAAGGATTGGCTTGTTATGTCACACATTTGCTACTTGGTAACTTGAAGGTGTACACCTTGGATGATGTCCATAAATTCTTTTGATTCATATACGTAGGCTTTTTTTTGGGTGACTAGAGTCATAGTAGTTGATTTTACGTGTATAACTTCATTTTTGTCTTCATACCTTGTTTGATTTTTGGCATATTTGTACACCTCTACAGATTCCCATAAATTTGTTTGAACCATGTTTAAAACTAGTTGCTATTTTTGGTGTACAAAGTAAAAAATAATTGATTTTATTTTATTTGATTTGGTTTTTCTAAGTGTGTTTGAGGTTCATACTATGTGCTCTATGTTTCAAGAAATGTGTATAATTTTTTCTTTCATATAATGAATTTTTTTCTTTTGATAAAAATACATTTGATTAGGAATTTTCATCCTGTTCACTACCATAGCATCTTGAGAGGCTATGAAGATGAACACAAAACATGATTTACTATATGTTCTAATTTTGCAATAACCTTTGAATTATAGTTAATATGTGTATCAAAGGATTTTTTAAAATTCTCTTTGTAGAAGGTGTCTGATTTTTTGGAAAATTGTCAAAAAGGGATACTTAAGTGTCCTGTTTTGGTACCAAACTAGTGTTAAGTTCTTATCTTAATTATTTGAGATAACTATGGAACATGAAGATAATAACTTCTTGATGATTCGCCTATCTCAAAGATTGTAGGAAATTCTCAAAAGATTTCAAAAAGCCTCTCAATATTTAGATTAATGTGACATACTTGTAGTTTAGTAAATCTTGATTAAACTTGATATTTAGAAACAACCATTACATTAATAACTTAGAGCAATCATTGCTCCTTTGAATTGGACTTTTTAGATGTTTTCATTTCAAATATGCATAAATATGATCACTAATGCCATCATTACCCAAATGTTATAAAAAACTCCATGAAAGGTGGACCAAATGAACACATATTTGAAATACGAAAGCTCAATTTCCTACATTCATTATTATACCTTTCTATTTCTTTCTTCCCTTTCAAAATATAAAATGAATCAAAACTCTATTACCTTCTTCTTTCCTACTCATGATTCCTTTGTTATCTAAGGCACTCAAGCAATGCCTTTGCTAACACTTGCCACCTTCTTCTTCACTTCAAACATTCCTATAGCATGTGGAACACTCTACTCTATGATCTCCAAGCTTATGCAATGCAATTTCTTGCTTCATGTAAATGTTTGAAACTTCCTAATCAACCAACTATGGAATTCAAACTTTAGAGACTTTTTTTTGGTTTTTAGACAATGAAAGTTCTTATAACTTAAAAAGGAGCTATTATACTCCATTCTCTACGTCTATCTTCAGCAATATAAAATATTATGGATATCTACCAAGTATATCACTTATTTCTACCACTAAAATAGAAGAAATAATTTGAAAACAATAGAGATATGTGAAAAGACTATTCAAAATACTCAAATAAGCTCACCAAAATCTCTAAAAAATCTCCTTGCCACATCTTCCATGCTTTAATATTCTATGTAGACCTTGAATGGTAGCACATCATTGACAATAATGCAAAAAGTGTAAGAAAATAACAGCACATCGGAATAGACCTGTAGACAGAGTTGAGAGAAAAATGCAGACAAAGATAGACGCAGATTAAGAGATAGAGAACTCAAGTTCTCATATTGCCAAGCATAAAGCAATTACAATGATGGTGTTGTCCACCCATGCGCTCCCACTTTGGAGCTTAGATGGCGATCTAGACAGACTCTAGATGAAGGGCTTACTAGTGCGCAATGCTATATGAAGCTCAACCTGAGCCGTGCTTATATAGCTTTTACAAGGCGGTTCGATATAGATAAACGTAGTCGAGAGATACAAAATTGTCGGTAAAATATATGATCCGACAATATCTCCACGACCAGAAGTCCTACCATCTCGGCCCTATGGGCCGGGGGGGATAGGCCACCCGGACCACGCAGAAGGGGGCAAGCCCCCCTCTGCACTCCCCCCATTAAGGTTCTATGGGGAAATCGCGTGATGCCACACGGCCTTTATTTTCACCTTAAATGGCAACCCAGTGGCCTGGAAGTTTATGCCCTACCTAACCTAATGGATAGGTTCACAAAAATCATCTAAAACCATCAACGGTCACACATAGACCTCATCTAACTTGGAAGTTAGGGTTCCACAAATGTACGCGCTCTCATAATGGCTTCTCCTCATAATGGGGGCCTTACAACTTAGAGCACCATGGATCATTTGTGGTCAGATGAGGGTGGAGTATTGAGCATATCTAACACCCCCCCTCAATGTCCACCCTACGGTGAACTACCTCCTTGGTCCAATCCCAAGCTTTGGAAAGTGTCGAAGAAGTTGCTCTCTCCCAAGAGCCTTGGTGAAGATGTCTGCTCCATTTTCTTCAGTAGGACAGTAGCTTATCTCCATGACCCCATCCTCAATCAACTCACGCACATAGTGATACTGAATTTCTATGTGCTTGGTACATGCATGGAAAACAGGATTTTTGGCGATGGCCATGCAACTTTGGTTGTCACACTTCAAATCTGTAGCATGTCCTTGTATTCCTATGTGCCATAGAATCCTCCTCAACCATACTGCTTCACATGCTGCAACACATGCAACTTTGTACTCAGCTTCAGTAGAAGATAATGCTACAGTCGGTTGCTTCTTATCAATCCAAGAGAAAATCCCTGATCCTAAAGAAAAGCAATATCCAGAAACTGATTTTCTGGTATCAATATCTCCTGACCAATTTGAGTCACAGTATCTGACCAGAGATGATCCTTCTTCATAAAGAATACCATATTCAGTAGTTCCTTTCACATACCTGAGTATCCGCATGCTTGCCTTCCAATGAGTTTGGCAAGGCTTATTAGAGAACCTGCTCACTACTCCAACAACATAAGAGATGTCTCGTCTGCTATTGCACAAGTAGATGAGACTTCCAACTAATTTCCTGTATCTTCCAATATCCATTGGAGGTGAAGTATGTTCAATAGATAATTTTGCGTTGACCTCCATAGGTGAAGAAATTTCCTTGCAATCCTCCATGTCGAATGCCTTCAATATCTGCCTTGCATACTTTTGTTGAGAGATGAAAATCTTCCCTGGTTCTTGCCAAACTTCAAGACCTAAGCAATAATGCATTAAGCCCAAGTCTGTCATTTCAAATTCTGAACTCAGGGCATCTTTTGTTTGTTGAAGAAGAGCGTCATCATTTCCTGTAATCACAAGGTCATCTACATAGAGTACAAGCACAATTGTCTTCCCTCCTTTCTTTAGAACATACAAGTTAGCATGAGAAGCACATCTTTTGAACCCTAGATCCAAGAGATACTTATCTATCCGCTGGTACCATGCTCTAGGGGCTTGTTTTAGCCCATATAATGCCTTCTTCAGCTTACATACCTTGTTCTCTGAATGGGGAGCCTCAAACCCTGGTGGTTGAGACACATATACCTCCTCCTTGAGGTCTCCATTTAGGAACACTGATTTGACATCCATGTGATAGACTGGCCAATGCTTATGTGCAGCCACAGCTAGTACTACTCGGATAGTAGTCATTCTTGCAGTCGGGGCAAATGATTCACAAAAGTCAATGCCTTCAACTTGTGAGTAACCCTGTGCAATAAGTCTTGCTTTATATTTTTCTAGAGTACCATCAGCCTTGTACTTTAGCTTCCAAACCCACTTGGTGCCAATGACTTTACGCTTAGGGGGTCGATCCACTAGCTCCCAAGTTCCATTCTTCATGATATTGTTGTATTCTATTTGCATGGCAACCCTCCAATTTGGATCATGGACTGCCTCTACCACATTGCTTGGTTCCTTCGCTTCTTCTTGAATGAGATCAGCCATCAAGGCTGTGTTTACAATATGGGCGCTTGCCCGTCTCTGTTCCTCTATTCTCTGCGATCGCCTCGGTCCATCTGCAACCTGTTCTAGTGACTGTGGGATGGGGTTTGCAGAATCATAGAGCTGCCTCACCCAACATTGCAATGGCTTTTCCACTTGGGTGTCGGCAGGTTGGTGACTTTCAGACTCATCATCTGAACATGATGCTTCCTTCTCTTGTGTAGAAGGGATAGCTCTTGGGCGAGGTTCATAGTGGATTGCCCCTTCGCCTGATGATAAAGTGGAAGCTCTCTTTTCCTCCTCCACTGCATGTGGCTGCTCCTCCTTGAACACCACATCACGACTCGCCATGATCTTCTTAGCCTCAGGGTCATAAAGCTTATAAGCCTTCTTATCTTCGTTGTACCCCAGGAAGATACATTTGATGCTTTTTGGTTGAAGCTTGTTTCTCTCCCTATCTAGAACATGTACATAACATTCACTTCCAAATACTTTGAAATGGGAAACAGAAGGCTTTTTACCAGTCTAGGCTTCTTGTGGAGTCTTTCCATCAAGTGCCTTGGTGTAGTTTCGATTCAAGATGTAGACAACAGTGTTGACAGCCTCTGCCCAAAATTGATTAGGCAAACCCTTTCCCAACATGCACCTTGCCATCTCCATGATGTTTCGATTCCGACGTTCTGCAACACCGTTCTGTTGAGGACTATGTGCCACTGTGAGTTGATGCTTGATTCCCTTACTCTTGCAGAAATCTTCAAACTCTGTTGATATGAACTCACCACCACCGTCTATCCTGAATTTCTTCATCTTCTTCCCTGTTTCAGTTTCAACAAGTTGAAGCCATTGTTTAAACTTACCAAAAGCTTGAGCCTTATCGCGAAGGAAGTACACCCACATCTTCCTGCTATAGTCGTCGACAAGTAACATGAAGTAGGAAGATCCGCCCAAGGCCTGTGTAGGCATTTTTCCGCACAAGTCAGCATGCACCAACTCTAGAGGATAGCTTGCTCTGTTCTTGCTTTCTTGTGGAAATGCCTTCCTCTGTTGCTTGCCCATCATGCAAGCTTCACATGGTTCCTTCATTTTTGCAATCGATGGTAGGTGTGACATTTGAAAGCTTTCTGATATCACCATTAGAGTTAATGAAAGAAACTGTACCTTCGCCCTCTACAGGACATCTTGCATTGTTTCCTACCTTTACTGTGATGGGTTCCTTTAGAGGCTATAAGGAACTGTAAAGGTCTTTTCTACTCCTCATGTGACGAGATGCACCACTATCCAACACCCATGAGTCATCTGTTCCTGAATCTTCAGCTGAGGAGCACACCTCCTCTATCGTAACAAATAACTCAAGCTCTGTTTCTGCTGTGTTGGCAGACTCCTTGCCCTTGCCACTTTTTGAAGAGCCACTCTTCTCTTCTGCCTTCTTGATGCGGCAATCTTGGATTCTGTGTCCCTTCTTCTTGCAGTGGAAACACTCTCCCTTGAACTTCTTTTTGTCATTCTTCTTTTTGTCTCCATCTTTTGAAAAGTCTATTTTGCCTCCTTTGCATTTGTTGTGAATGCAGCATCTCCTTTGCTACCACCACTCCTTGCCTTGAGCCGCAGCTCCTCCTCCATGAGTAAGGCACTGAATTCTTCAAAAGTTAGTGGTTGAGGTCTGATTTGAGTGTTAAGAGCAGTTACCAGACATCAAACTTAGGTGGACAGATTCGAAGACAACATCAAGCTAGCTCTTCACTTGACTTTTGAACACCTGCTCCCACCGTTTGATCTCGTAGATTCTTTATGCGAGTGATAAACACCTCTGTAGTCTCCCCATCAGCAAACCGTTTTGCTGCAAGCTGATTCTCCAAGTTCTGAATCCGTGTCTGATTACGAGTTTCATATTGATTTCTCAATATGTTCCATGCTTCACATGCCTTTGTAGTATGCTGAATGAGAGTCAGAACACTATCAGAAGTACTTGTAACAAGAGCACAGAGTGCATCTGCATTTCTATGTTTCCAAGCACGTAGAAGATCAGCATCAGGAGGAATCATTCGACCAAGATTATTTGGATCAGGTCTTTCTTGGGGCTCATGATCAGTCCCAAGAATAGTCTCCAAAAGCTCATACGAATCAAGAATAGAAGTGATTTTGAACTTCCACAGGGTGTAGTTCGTACCATCAAGTTTACCTTCTGTGAAGGCTGGTGGCCGTATCCGTAATGTTGGGATGACCGGCATCATTGCTGCTCCTGCTTGTGCACCACCTACTCCTGTTGATGAAGCACCTTGGCCCCCAGTCGTAGATGATGACGCATCGCTTGACATCTTCTCTCTTTTGTTGTTCAGACTTCTCCAACCTCTGCGTTTCTGCTTCTGCACTACTCAGAGCCTCCTGAGCTCTGATACCATGTAAGAAAATAGCAGCACAGCGGAATAGACATGTAGACAGAGTTGAGAGAAAAACGCAGACAAAGATAGACGCAGACCAAGAGATAGAGAACTCAAATTCTCAGATTGCCAAGCATAAAGCAGTTACAATGATGGTGTTGTCCACCCGTGCGCTCCCACTGTGGAGCTTAGATGGCGATCTAGACAGACTCTAGATGAAGGGCTTACTAGTGCGCAATGCTATATGAAGCTCAACCTAGCCCGTGCTTATATAGCTTTTACAAGGCGGTTTGGTATAGATAAACGTAGTCGGGAGATACAAAATAGTCGGTAAAATATATGATCCGACAATATCTCCACGACCAGAAGTCCTACCGTCTCGGCCCTATGGGCCGGGGGGATAGGCCCCCCGGACCGCGCAGAAGGGGGCAAGCCCCCCTTTGCACTCCCCCCATTAAGGTTCTATGGGGAAACCGCGTGACGCCACAGGGCCTTTATTTTCACCTTAAATGGCAACCCAGTGGCCTAGAAGTTTATGCCCTACCTAACCTAATGGCTAGGCTCACAAAGATCATCTAAAACCATCAATGGTCACACATAGACCTCATCTAACTTGGAAGTTAGGGTTCCACAAATGTCCGGGCTCTCATAATGGCTTCTCCTCATAATGGGGGCCTTACAACGTAGAGCACCATGGATCATTTGTGGTCACATGAGGGTGGAGTATTGAGCATATCTAACAAAACGTTGTTTTAAACTAGCAAGCACAAGGCATTACCGACATCTACTGGTACTAAATCAACTTTAATTGTCAATCTGAGCATGTCTACCATGTTGAAGTGTATAAAGACCTGTCTCCAAACTCTCTAGAGCTTATACACACACTCATGAAGAATATCAGCCCCAAATATAGGCAAAAAGGGCAAGAAATACACACTTAAAACATGTGAAAATATTTATCATGGATAGATATGGATTGGGACTCCACAAGAACCCAAGTGAAGAAGGATATGGAAGAGGATTTGTCATTAAGCAAGATGCATGAAGTTATTACTTCAGTATTGAACAATGTTTTAACAACTTGGGTTTTTGTTCTTTATACTAATGGGAATGGCCTTTTCACATGGGATGTTAGAATAAAATCTTTAAAACTTGATCCTGGATCATACTTGATGCTAAAAAAAGTTTATAAAAATCCTAGAAAATTTAGAAAACTAAGTAAATTTAGAGAGGCTCCTTGAAAAATTTTTCTTTACAAAAATAGAGTAGGATTATAATTAACCTCTTGAATAGGTGGAGTATTGCATCACATTGATACAAGGTAGGCATATAGTGACATGTAAAGACTTTTATGGTTCCATACTCCATCTACTTGATGATTCCTTATCCTTTGCTTATTTCCAATAGACCTTGCATTGAATTCATGTCTCAAAAGCTAAAATTTTTGTGAGCCTCTTCTATTTTGCACCCTGCTTTTGCTTCTTTCTACCAAAAACTCTTTTCAATCAAGGCTTCAAAATCTATAGCCTTGATTTTTTTGGGGCTTCACTCAGTAATTAATCATGAAGACATGAAGACATAAGTGGGAAGAAGAAGGAAAAAAGAACGATGGAACTTGGACACTCAGAACTCATGCCTATGTGAAGGGATAAATTCACACATGTAATATAGTGATGAAATTAGGATAAAAAAAAAGATAGTCCAAACATTTTATTATTACACGTTTGAGAAATAGAAGCATAAAGACTCAATCTACATAAGTTAATTTGATGTATAGAGATGAAATATAACTTGATTGTAATTCTAAGATAGAAGAGAGGCAATCGAGGCCTTTTCTGAGAGAGATTGTGGTGAGAGGTCATCCATTGAAGAAGATCTTTCTATGGCTATGAGCGAAATGAGGCCAAGCCATTTTGTACAAATCTTTTCTAATTAAAAACACATGTTTGTGTAGAAGGATTTGAGTTTATTCTCTTTGTGTGAAGAGATCAAAGTGATTTCACAACTATATGAATGATAGTTAGAAGAGTGCTTGTTAGCATTGCTGCATCTAGGAATTGGAAGTTATATCAATTAGATGTCAAAAATGCATTCTTGAATGGCTGGATTTCAGAGGAAGTCTATATGGCACAACATCTTGGTTATGAAGATGCACATCATCCTAATTATGTGTGCAAACTAAGGAAAGATCTGTATGGATTCAAATAAGATCCAAGATCTTGGAATCATAGGCTGGTAACCTATTTTACAGGACCAAGGTTTCAAGGCTAGCAAGGCAGATACATCATTATTCATAAAAAGAAATGGTTCAGAAGTAATATATCTCTATGTATATGTAGATGATATAATAATTACAGGGAATGACATGAATAGAATCAAGCAGGTAAAAGCTAGAATGAAGGATGAATTCAAGATCAGTGATCTTGGACCTCTAACATATTTCCTTGGGCTTGAACTCATCTATACAGATTTGGCATCTACATCACTCAGAGGAAGTATATGCTTGACATGCTCTCCAAATTCAAAATGGAAAACACTAAGTGTGCAGGTACACCCATGGAGATGAACCATAAGCTAAGTTCTTATGAAGGAGAATTCATTGAGGACATCACAAGCTATCAAAGCTTAGTGGGAAGCTTGAACTATGCTACTCTCACAAGGGTGGATATATGCTATAGTGTAATCATACTCAGTTAATTTATGCATAAGCCGAGGAAGCCACATATGGAAGCAGCCAAGAGAGTTCTCAAATACTTGAAGGGCACAATTAATGAGGGATTATTTTATCCTTATACCTCGAAAATTGATCTCTGAATTTACTCAGATTCAGATTGGGTTGGATCTAAGGATGACAAGAAGAGTACATCAGGATATTTGTCTTTTGAACATTCAAAATTAATCTCATGGTCTTCAAAGAGGCAACCAACTATTGCTTTATCATCAAATGAAGCTAAATACAAAGGATTGGCCAATGCAACACAAGAAGCAATGTGGTTGAAGTGTTTATACTCAAAGTTGGGGTAGCATACCTCAACATTGCATATATTTGGTGATAATACTAGTTCTCTTCACTTAGTAGCTAATCCTATTTACCATGCTAGAACTAAGCATATTGAAGTTCACTACCATTATGTTAGAGAAAAAGTATTGAGCAAGGACATTCAACTATCCTATGTATCCACTAATCTTGAATGTGCAGATATGTTGACAAAACCATTGGATGGTATCAAGCTAAGGAGGTTCAAAGGAATGATTGGACTGATGGAAATCAATGAGGAATGAAGACTCAAGCATGCTAGGCTTGAGGGGGAACTGCTGATGTATTTTGCCAAGCCTAGTGCTTGATTAAAATCTTTTGTGTAATGACCTTTATGAACTCTCAATGAGAGAAGCCATAAAACCATTCTCTTGTAAAAATAGAAACTTAGAATCTTCAAATGTAAAAGGGAAAAAGGAATCCCACGACCTTGGTAGGTGCAAATCATGAAATCCAAGTAAGAGGAATCAACTAGATGTGATTTTCTAGAATGGAGTAACTTTTAGGTGCAATCGCCTCCAAATTTGAACTCAAAAACTTCTACAAAAGCTCATGAAAAGAATCGTGGGGTAGAGCAGTCCTTTAGAGGATATTTGTTGTGGAAGGACCTCCATAGCCTCCACAAACATGAACTAAAAAGTCTACGAGAACTAACTAGCAAGGCCACACACTGGGAAGAGAGATGTGTTTCCACCCAACCAACCCCTCCAATATATAGCTCCAAGTCCAAGGGGGTAAGTTCCTCTCAAGGGGACATGTGTACCTTCCATCACATGGGTCCCTAAGGTGTTCACATGGTTTCCAAGCTTAGGAAATCACATGAAATCACATGGCTTCTAAAAGAAGACTCTCCGAGCTCTCACGTACAAACCAAGTGGCTAAGAGAAGCTTCCAATCAAGCCTAAGGTACTCAACCTTAGAGAATTAGCCCTAAGGTTCAAGACCCATCTAAAAGGGGTAAATAAACCATAAATCCCAAGGGTTTCACACTTACAGACCCAAGGGTTCTACCCCTCAGACCCATGTAATTATACAACATTCTTCCCCCTTAAAAGCATTTCCTTCCTTGGGAATGAGTGGAGATATATACCTTGGGGTTTTCCCCTGTGCTCCATGATCAATCTCAAGGATCATGGCCTTCATCTCTCTAATTCGCCTCTCAATTCAAAAGGGTGATTTCTATCTTGAATTAATTTTTAAAGAGGAGAATCCTTGTGTGGTCTGATTCCCTGCCCCAATCATTCAAAGTTCCATCTAGTTTTGCATACAAAAAAGAACTAAGTTAAATGCAAACTAGACAAAGAATGAAAAGGGTTGAAAGAATATCCCTACCTATTTCCTTGTTTAAGCTATGTGCCATTTGGGTCTCCATAGCTCAAACATGTGAATTAGGTGGATACAAAGTGACTTCAGCTAAATTACTACCTTGGTCCATCTCTTTGCACCACCAGTGCATGAACCTAGCAAAATAGATGAATGCTTCTTAAGGTTTTCTTTATCAGATTCATCTCTCAAGTTAGAGTCCAACTTGTTTTGAAAGGAAGATGAATCTTTCATAATCCCTGCCCAAATCAATGGGTGGATTTTCTTTTTTGCAATTCACCTCCAATAAATCTTAAAAGAGGGAAATTTCATTATATAATCCCTACCTAACCGATAGAATGATAAAGGTGGATTATCTAGTTTTGTACGAGGATATAACATCCTCTTTATCTTCAGAGAGAATTTGAATAGCTTACCAAAAGTGGATATAATGTTCTTTCAAAACTTTATGTAGTTTTGAGAATCCACTTTAAGAGAATAAAATCCATAAGGATTAATCTAGCTATTATAGACTCCAAATGATTGAAACCTATTTTACTTGTTTCTTCCAAAAAGATTAAGATCTTTATAACTATGTCCCAAGATGGGAACTCATAATGCAAAAGATCCTGTTATCTTTAAGGTCACAAGCAGAAACAGATTATTCCAATCATTTCTTCAATGCTTAATCCTTACATATTTTTAGTTGGATCTCAAACCTTAAAGGTCTTCTTGATCCTTCCAGAGTTCTCTCCCTTATATTCTAGATCTATTAAAGATGTCCTATGTTGACATAGATCTTTCTTATTCTTTAGTTAACTTGAATTATCAAGTATCAAAAAGATGATCTTTCTGAGCTTTCTTTCAAGCTTGGTCTGGGATCATTTTTATGTTCCTTAAATTTCAAGTCATACTTATGAAGCTTTTAGAGCTTCATCCTTTGGAGTTTACCTTCATACTCAAAGAAGTTGATCCTCTCCTTATTTCTCTATGAGAGATAGATCCTTTCATATTTTGTTGGTAGAATTATTTTTTTCCTTTGAGAGGATAATTGAAGAAGATGCATATTCCTAGACACTATCTTCCTGATGTATTCCTTTGGATCATGAGTCCCTTTTTCTTCTGGCCATCAAGAAAAAGTACTCAATGGGATTCAGTACCCACCGTCCCATACCAGTGGGTTCTTCATCCAATCCACATAACTATGCCTCTATACCTTCTCACCTTTTTTGTCCTTTTAATGCCCTTCATACTATGGTACCAAATTATGAGAGAAAGGACTAAGGTGCTTAGATACACCACTACTAATCATACTCAAAATATTTGGTTAACCATTTAATGTGGTGTGACTCATCTTATCAATCTTTAATTTTGACTTGATCTTTACCCTACTTGGGTCTTTTGGCTTTTCTTCTCTTCTTTTGCCAAAATACAAGATAAGACTAGGTCTGTCTCCAATAGATCCCTTCATGTTCAATGCTTTACCCATGGGTTTTACTTGGGGATCTAGCTATTATGCTTCATACAAGAAGCCATATTCCTTAGGTCTATATTATTGGAATCCATAACGTATGTTATGTTATCCCCATGAAGCATCAAGATACTTTTAGGATTATGCTTTATAGCTCATCCAATTTCTTTTCCTAAACCACTTTGGATTTGTAAAATCCTTATAGTGTATAAAAGTCTTCTCTTGCATTGAGATTCTTTGAGAACTCCCAATCCTTGAGAACTTCACTTAGGTTGGAAGATGTAATGAAAGATATATAAAGTACTAGAAGACAAGGAAATACTTCAACTTTATCTATTCTTTTCATATATTTTACCTTAAAATGCCTTATTTGGTCATTTAAAGGCATAAGATACAAGTTCTTGGGGACTTTCTCCCCTCAAAAGTTTTCATCTCGAAAACTGTCTGAGGGTATATTGAAAATTATGCTCTTTCAATAGAATTTGAAAGGGTTTATTTTCAATCTTTTATTGTTCCCCCTAGTTAAAAGAACTATTCACAGCTTTTTGCTTTCTCTTCTCCAAGCTTATAAAACAAGTGTCCCAAAGTTCAAGTTAAGATTACCCACAAATTCGATGTCCCATACCACTGAATCTACTTAAGTATTAATGTAAACCTAAACGTCCCATACCATCTGGCTTACACGTCTACTTTAGTAAAAGGTAACTTCGACTTGAATCTTTGGATCAAACCTTGTTTTATTCTAATCAAGTAAGAGCTACTACTTCTTAGACTTTTAGGTGTCATTTCCATTGCAAAGCATAACTATTGCTCATGTCACAATGAAATTATAACTTAGCAAGTCTTAATTGCAACTTGATAAGACTAGTCTCAAAAAATTGACTTTTCAATTATTCTTTAGAGAACTAACTAGAAAGGCCACACACTAGGAAGAGAGATGTGTTTCCACCCAACCAACGCCTCCAATATATAGCTCCAAGTCCAAGGGGGTAAGTTCCTCTCAAGGGGACAAGTGTACCTTCCATCACATGGGTCCCTAAGGTGTTCACATGGTTTCCAAGCTTAGGAAATCACATGAAATCACATGGCTTCTAAAAGAAGACTCTCCAAGCTCTCATGTACAAACCAAGTGGCTACGAGAAGCTTCCAATCAAGCCTAAGTTGCTCAACCTTAGAGAATCAGCCCTAAGGTTCAGGACCCAAATTGAGATTTGGATCATCATTGAAGCACACATTGTGCTCCTCCTTCCCATGCTTCATTCCCATCAGTTTCATGTATCATATGTGCAATATAGATTGATTTCTTTCATCATACTTGGAGTCCTCTACAACTATTGTCTCACGTTTACTCTATGTTTCTCTGTCAACCTTGATCAATTATTTCTCTCAATGTACTTATTCTTTTTGAAGTAATTTAATTTTCTATAGGTAAAGTGATAAGTTTATTTGCTTGATCTCAATTTTAATTCCATTTGGATATTTACTATGTGAGCTACGTAAATTTGAAGTACCCTATGTATGCAAGCAGTTTACTCCTGAAAAGTCGTGATGACACCCCAATGTTCCTAAATTAATTTCTCTGAGTATAGCCCATCCAAATTCATCAAATTTTTCGGTTTAGATTCATTACATATTCAATTGAATGTGTGAAAAGTTTCTTTGGTTAAATTTTAGCACACTGTGAGCTCTAAGTAATATACCAGAGTGTTTTTCGTCCCAAAATAGCAAGTTTTTTATCTTTTTTTTTGGTGTTGAGTTATTGGTTTTGATGAATCAATTGAAGAATGATCTTCCAAAGTTCTAAGGAGGTTTTATTGCATCATTAGAATGCTCAACGTGTCTACTAAGCATTCTTGGAGTGAAATTTGGTAGGTGTAGAGCACGTTATTGCAAGACCATCATCATCTTTGGAGTGTATCAACATCTCTTCTCAAAGAAGACTCAACCCAAGGTAAAATCTTAATTTTCATGAAAAAGGTTGAAAATCGTGATTGTGGATGAAGAGTATAAAAGTAGGACTTGGAAATTTTTTTTTTCATCGAGAGAGAGTGAGTGAGAAAGAGCACTAAGGATGGTGATTCTGAGAGCAAAGGAAAAAAACCAAGAAATTTCACGATTTTCAATGCAAGCAACTTCTGGGTATATTTTTTGACACTTCATCATCAATGTTTTGAAAGACTTTTTGCAAAAAATTGTTGAAAATCAAGTAATCCCAAAACCGTGATTTTCATATTTCCATGTTTCAATGAGTAAAAGATTTTTTTCAAGGATTTTCTTTATTGCATGCTAATAAAATCATAAGGTGCTTCTCATGCATGTGTAAAATTCACAAAAAGCTCGCATTAAATTTTCATTAAAAACATCACAGAATCATGATTCTGTGAAAAGCAAAAAAGTTGATTCTCTAAAATCAAGATTTTCACAAAATCACAATTCTTTGAAAAGTGAAAAACATGATTCTCTAAAAACGTGATTCTCAAAGAAAATTGCATGATTTCATGATTGTGAGAAATCACAATTGTGAGAGAGAATCATGATTTTGAGGTTTAAAAATTTCACTAATTTGACCTCACAATCGCAAAATATCACAATTGTGTGAAAACATGATTGTGAGTAAAAAAATACGATTTGAGACTTGATAATCACAATTTTCTCCTCATAGAGAAAAAATGATTTTCAACACAAAATCAAGATTTTTTGAAGAAAAATTTGATTCTTATAGAGAATATTTTTTTATTTCAAAATCTTGATTTGTAGAGTGTCAGAATTATGATTCTCACTTGAAAATCATGTTTTCTCAAAAACACAACTTTGAGCACAAAAAACACAGTTTTTAGTACAAGATCATGGTTTTTCAAAATTGAACAAAAACACGATTTTGAGGAAAGCTCAAAATTCTTGAATAATCAAAATAATATAAAATCCAAAAAATATGTAAAACATTAAAAAAGTGATAAGCATCGAAGATTGCAATTCTCTAGGAAAAAACGAGATTTTAACCTCAAAATTGTGAGTATTCCAATTGAATTGAGAACTCAAAATATTTAACATACACACAAAATCAACAATTTTTCTCACACTAAGGGACTCATTTGGGGAATAAATATGAGAGCTAAGATAAATTAAAATTTTAACCCTAGTTCTTCACTAGAATTTTGGGTTTACTTGGGGAATCACATAGAAATTAATGAGGTTAAGATCAAGGCTTTTTATCGAATATAGTCAAGGATCTACCAAACATATTCAATGATCTAAGGATTCTTAGGCATAATAAAACATAAGTAGAGAGGGAAAACTAGATACTTGCTACAAAGAAATATGGAAAATGAAAATGGAGAAGTAGAAACATTAGATCAAGGAAACTATAGAAACATCCTTAAATACATGTATACAAATACATGTATTTAAGGATGTTTCTATAGTTTCCTATGTGTATCCTATGTGTATGCATAAGGAATTCATTCGATTGAGAAAATTAGAAATTCTATTAAACTTGATGCCAATGGCACAGTTTAAAGATGGTACATATGAAGATAGAAAAGGATGATATATATATATATATATATATATATATATATATATATATATATATATATATATATATATATATATATATATATATATATATATATATATATATATATATTCACATGTACCTAGATGAAAGAAATGACTTGGGTCAATGTTCAAAGAAATGGACTAGGGAACAAAACCTAGAACAATCAGACATTCTAAGGCATAGCAGACATCACACTCCTATAGAGCCACAGAGAAAAAGGAGACATCATACTTCACTTAACCCTTTCTTAGGGAAGGATAAGCATATACATCAGTTTCCTATCAAAAGCAGAAATGAATGGAATAATCTTGGAAGAACCATGAGACTATACCAAGTAGCAAATTGTATTAAAAATCAATATGAAGGATCTACGGATCCTCATGATCATGTAGCTGAATATAAACAAATCCTACGAGCATAAGAGATACAAGAATATAAGATTCAATTTGAAACTTTTGGATTACCCTTGTCAAGAGTAGCCTTAACTTAGTTTCTACCATTAAGGAAGGAAATTCTTGTAAATATAGATAATTTTTAGAAGAATTCATAAGGGAATTCCACAAAACTAGAATCAAACATAGTATAACTACATTGATTCATACATCTAGGCAAAAACATGATGAAAGTGTTACCAACTAAGAGATTCAAACAATATCTTGATAGATGCCCTTGGGAAGAAAAGCCATCAATGCCTAAAAGAGTATCCCTGCTCATACAAGGCTTTCACGATGCACAATTAAGGACAATGGTGCAGTGTAGAACGTGTCGAGATTTAGAATCTTGTATTAAAGAAGCCATTGATCTAGAAGATAATAGGGGAAGTGATTCATTTGTTCATTGGTCATGCTCAAAGTGAGGATGAAGCTCCACTTTGGACATTTGGCTTAACAAAGAAAAATTTACCAAAAAGGTTTCTTCTAAGAAAAGAAGGTTGCATAAGTGGGAGATCATTAGAGGATGAAAGATATGTACCTTAGAAGTTTAATCATGAAGATTTTGAACCCTATGGATGGAATCAAATTTTGTCTACCTTAGATATAGCCAATGAAGATCATGTGGGGATAAACTTTCTAAAAGAGGAAGGGTATGACATCTTTTACATATGTTTGAAAATGATAAGGGCTGAAGAAGAGAAATTAGCATCCAAGATAGAAAAATCATAACAAGAAATAAACAACAAAATTTCATACTTAAAAAATGTGCTAGCAAGTGATGCCATCCAAGATAAAATCTCAAGAAAATACACTAAAATTAAACGTAAAAAAAAATCAGGGAAACAAACTCCACAAAAGAATTTAAAACATATATAAAAAGAAACTCATGATGAACAACAAGGAAAATTTGATATCCCATCACATTTCAAAAAATTGAAGTTGAAGATAGATAGTTGCTAAACTTAAAACCAAAAAGGCAGAAGAAAATGGGAGATTCCTATGACAATCAAGAAGAAACAAAAAAGATTGTAATATTCCAAGAAGGGGGAGAAGACAAACATCTTGTAATTGGAGATGACATGGCAAAACAAGAAGAAGAAGCCTTAATAAAGATGGTCAAAGAATCTAGAGATGTATTTGCATACAACTAAAAAAATATAAAATGAATAGATCCTAACATTTGCGTGCAGAAAATACCTATTGCACCCGATGCAAAACCGAATAAGAAAAGGTACTATACATACAATGATAAATACTCTGCAATGATTAAGAAAGAAATAGAAAAATTATTTGTAGATACTTTCATTTATGAAATTGCTTATACATAATGGATATCACCAATACTTGTGGTTCCAAAGAAGAATGGAAAACTTAGGGTTTGCATTAATCTCAAAAGGGTCAATGCAACATCTATTAGAGATAGTTGCCCAACGCCAATAAAAAATCATTTGTTGGAGAGAGTTGTTGGAAAAGAAGTCTACAATTTTTTGGATGGTTTCTCAGGCTATAATCATGTGCCTATTGCATTAAAAGATCAACATAAGACTACCTTTGCAACACAATGGGGGTGTATATGCATTTAGGGTTATGCCTTTTGGTCTTCGCACCAACCACATTTAAAAGGATAATGTGTCATGTGCTTAAAATTTTTTTAAGAAATATAATAGAAATATATGTAGATGATTATGTACTTTTTCAAAACAAAGGGAAGATCATCTACAAGACCAAGGAAATATATTCAAAAAATGAATAACCTACAAAGTTTGTCTAAATCCTAAAAAATGTGTCTCTATCAATCACTTGTTCTCTTAAATTTCTTTTATGATATATTTCCTTGTCTTTAGATATGTGTTGTAAGGAGCACTTAAGTTTGTCATACTTGATGTTTTTCACTCACTTAGGTTTAGTTCTTTTCCCTCAGGTTGTCCCTTGACTGCAATTATCATAGTCTTAGACTTGTGAATATAAAGGATCTTAGAACTTGAGTGTTGCTATCGTGCCTCTAATCAATCCAAATTACTAGTTGCACTTAGCCTAAGATAGGAATTGACTGAGGGGGGTTGAGAGATCTTCCAACCTCACGTCGCTTCTCCTTGTTGCACTTGTTTGCCTGGGATGCACGTTCCCAAGCCAACACACACTAGCACTTTGCTTCGCTCTCCAAGAGCTCTTAATGATCTTGTAAAAGTTCCAAGTTTAGCTCAAGATTTTACCTTCAATTGATAGACAGTTTGATTCAGACACTTTTAAAGGCCCTTTTTCCCCCATTGTATTGCACAGTTTTTTTTTCTAGAGCCCACATGGTTTTCCTATCCCATTGAGGCTCCACTTCAAAGTTCGTATGAAAAAGTTATGTCGATTCAAGGTTCGAGGGATTAAAACTGGCAAACAGGACCTCACAAGATATTAGTGCATTTTCTTTTTGTAAGGCTTCCATAATGGTGTGGGTAAAATACCTTAAAATATGCCAATTTTTAGCCTAAAATTTCAAAAAATTACCCCTTTATATTATGCCTAAATTGTCTATCTATCACAACAGACGGTGTCTGTCGTGATAGATGGGGTCTATCTATCATGATAGATGGTGTTTGTCACGATAGATGGTGTCTATAATCTATTGTGAGGATTGTATGTCCCAATAGATGGCTATCTGTCGTGATAAATGGTGTCTATCACAATAGATGGTGTATGTCATGATAGATGGTGTCTATCGTCTATTGTGAGGGTTGCCTGTCATGATAGATGGTGTATGTCATGATAGACAGTGTCTATCATGATAGATAGTTTCTATCATGAGAGACAATGTCTATCGTCTCTCGTGAGAGCTATCTGTCACATTAGAAAGGGTCTATCATGGGGTCTATCTATTGTGATAGATAGTTGTCTGTCGTGATAGATGGTGTTTGTTGTGATAGATGGTGTCTATCGTAAATTTGGTCTATTGTCAGTCGTCTATTGTGTGAGGGCTATCTTTCATGACAGATAGCTATTTGTCATGATAGATGCCCTCTATCCTGATAGACGGTATCTATCATAAATTTGGTATATCGTTTGTCGTCTGTTGTGAGGGTTGTCTGTCACTATAAACGGCTGTTTGTCATGATAGACGGTTATCTGTCATGAGAGATGGTGTCTGTCATGATAGACGGTGTCTTTCACGATAGATGGTGTCTGTCACGATAGACATTGTCTGTCGTAATAGACAGTGTCTATCATGGAGTCTGTATGTTGTGATAGACAGGGCTCTGTTATGATAGACAGAAAAAACGCAATTTTTTTGGATCTTTCTAATGATTTGGAGTGCTCTAATGGTGCAGCTTATCATGCCATGCATGAAAACACAAAAGTCATCTCGAGACTTGTGTAGAGGTCTATCATACTTGTGCAAGCTATTTGAGATGATGTTATAGCTAAATCATACAGCAAAAGCTCAAAACACATGAAAATAGAATGCACAATAGCTCTCTCTCATTCTCTCTCACAAGTGAAATGAGGAGAACGAGGTGGGGAAGGGAATATGACCAAAAAACTAAAAATTTAACAAAGATGGAGATGGAGGTGGGAGATGGTGAGGATGATGATGGTGATGAAGAAAATAAGAAAAAATAATGTAAAATAAAGAAAGGTAAAGATATTACCTATGAATCCAATGTCACAACTCTACATCTTACCATCACATGCTCGTCCTCGAAGCTCTCTCCTTAGAAACGATGCCAAATCTGGTGTCACTCTAGCACAGTGGAAAGTACCAATGTGAGGAGATCCACCTCATAAATTTCAATCCGTGGAGACATGTGGACTAGTATGATGACTATGAACAACTGACCACACATGTGCGTGAGAGAGAAGCACACAAGCATGCACACACATACATGCACATCTGCACATAAGGCAAGAATAAAGAGAGGAACAATGGAGTGCTTTCTATTACTCAAGAAATCTCTTATAGTAACTCAAGACTCTAACAAGATAACCTCAAAAATGAGCTCTCTAGCTCTTTTTATAGTTTTTGACTAGGTTTTGGCCTTGACCGGACCTAGTGTCCAGCCTAGTTAAAAATTACGTTCTAGTGCTTATTTGAGGGCTCAAACGGAGTCTAAAAATTATGGAAATTGATACCTAGGTGCTTCTAGTACTCCTCAAGCGTGAGGACTCCTCAAATTTTGAACAAAATGGAGTCTAATCTACCAAAAGTGATATTTGCAATGTTTAAGTTTCACTTTTGGTTGGAGATAATTTGTGAAAATTTTGATCAGGCCTTATTGCGGGGTTGTGCTTGACTGCTCTCTTGTGCTTGACTAGTCTCCTCATGGCTTGTAGGCCAACATTGATCTTCAAAGCTAGGAGGTTGATCCATGTACACCTCTAAAATCCAACCATTTAGAAAAGCATTTTTAACATCCATTTGATATATCTTCCAATTCTTGGAAGATTCCACACTCATAAGTACTCTAATTGTAGGCATTTTTGCCATAGGTGAGAATGTCTCTTCATAATCAATACCTTGTGTTTGTGCAAATCCTTTGGCTTAAAGCCTTGCTTTGCACCTATTAATTGAGCCATTAGAGTTCTTCCTTACCTTGTAAATCCACCTTGAGCCAATGACCCTCATAGATGGTTTCTTGGGCACAAATTCCCAAGTCTGATTCTCTTGTAGAGCTTCTATTTCATCTTCCATGGCACCTCTCCATTCTGGTTTCTTCTTGGCTTCTTCATATGTTGATGGTTCTTTAGATTTTGAGTTATGTACTATGTATATTGAATGCTTAGTGGCTAAAGAGGTGTCATAGCCATACTTTCTAGCTTCCTTTTCTCTCTAGTAGACCTTCTTATAGTTTGCTGAGATGATTCTACCACATCTCTCAAATCCTACAATTTGGATTTGCCTTTGGAGTTCTAAGAATTGATTTCCCTTGTTGGAGTCTTCTGTTCATCATCAGAATCACTTGATGCTTCAATTGTAAGCTCATTCCTCTTTGACAATGTTGGAAAGTCTTCCTCTAGGTCATAGGGAAGTTTGATTTTCCTGCAATCATCTTCAAACCAGGATTTGTTTTCATCAAACATAACATCTCTACTTACAATTAAACCTTTGTTGCTTGGATTCTATAACCGATAACCTTTTTTATTTAGATCATAGCCAATAAAGATGCATTTCTCTCTCTTTGGATCTAATTTGCCTTTGATTTGTGAAGGTATGTGTTCATATGTTATGCACCCAAAAATACTGCAATGATCAAGGCTAGGTCTTCTTCAATTTGATGCTTCATAAGGTGTCATCCCATCTAGTGCTTTTGATGGGAGTCTATTGATCAGATAGGTGGCTATGGATACAGCCTGTGCCCACAAGTAATTGGGCAACTTTTTCTCATTTAGCATTGACCTTGTAGCCTCCACTATGGTTCTATTTCTCCTTTTTGCCACTCCATTTTGCTATGGAGTATACCTGGTTGTAATCTCTCTTTTGTTCTCTCTCTCTTGGAGATAAGAATCAAAGTCATGGGTGAAATATTCTTCCCCTCCATCTGACCTTAGCCTCTTCAAAGTCTTACCTATTGGATTTTCTATACGTGCTAGATATTTCTTAAAGCATGAGAACAATTCATCTTTATGCTTCATAAAATATAATATTGTCCATCTACTACAATCATCAATGAATGACACATTATACCTAGATCCAAAGATAGATGGCTCCTTGCTTGGCCTCCATACATCAGTATCGACTAGCTCTAATAGGTCTCCACAAATGTGTCCCTTCTTTGTAAATGGTTTCTTGTGAGACTTGCCAAATTAGCTACCACTTCATTTGTAGATCATGTGTTGTTTGGAGATATTTGGTAGACCAAGCACACTTTGATCTCTACTAATTTGCTTTAGAGCCCTTTCACCTATATGAGCTAGTCTTTTGTGCCAAATTTCTAAATCTGATAGTGTTTGACTACCATAATTGAACAATGCAATGTTTTTAGTATCTTAAAGCTCAAACATAAATAATCTACCTAAATTTTTGAAAGAACTTGGAGAAGCTTGTAGAAGGTAGAAAAGTGCGTTTCGAAGCGACGAAGTTTGGTCAAGCCAACCGGCACAAGACCAGCCCTTGAGCTTATGGAGACTCAAATAGACCTTATAGGCATGCTATAAGTGCAAAGAAACACACTATGTACTTTGGAGCATCAAGGAGAATGAGTCGATACAAAACAAATAGGTTCGCGGGTCGACTAGCTCAAAAAAGCTTACTATCTATGGAAGAGACAATGAACTTCAAATGCCCATAGCGACCAGCATGATTACAATTAGAAAAAATCCTTTTATGGGCCTGATACACATAGGATTGAGTGTATGGAATGCACAAAATTATAAGGAATAAGCAAAATATGCTATTGGAATGAATGTGACATTCACCAGTGGTACTTCCTATTTTTCAGGAATATGCAGAGATTGACCCTGAGACAACAAAACTCATATTTCTCCCAATCTACTAAACCGAATGCTATGAAAATTTATAGGAATAAACTATACACTTATACCTTTCCAACGAGTCATCGTGAATGCAATTTGGAGCTCTGGAAAGAGAGCAGCAGCCTCTGCAATATTACTGTTGGCAAAGAAGATGATGCAGAGAATTGAAGGAGCAAAACGATGATGGTCACAAGTGTATGTATATTGCTTCCATGTAATGTACAAGTGATTTAAAGTCCTTATATAGCCTCTAGGAGTGTTCCATGATTTTTACAAGTTGAATTTGAATTCAAATGAAGGTGGGAATGGTTGTTGGAGGGAATCAATTCACTTTCCTACAATCTAGGAAAAGTGAAGATCTAGTTTGATCTACTTTTAGGTGATTGATTGCTTGATTGAATGCAACTTCAACCACCACAAATTCGTGGGATTTGGGCTCTATCTTTCTACCTTTACATGTGTAAAGCTCAAGGCTTTTACAACGGTAAATGAACCATCAAAAATTTCTCAAAAAAATACAATAAATGAGCATATGAAAAAGAACTCTCCAACGGATATTCTTTTGACGTGATAGCCTTTGATGTAGATCAAATCCACCTCAAGCATAGTGTAAGCTTGATGTTCCAACAGCTCCCCCTCAAGCTAAAGTATGCTTGAGTCTTCATTCTCTGATAGGTTGAATACCTGCCATAGCTTTGAATCTACAAAGCTTTATTCCATCAAGTGCCTTCGTCATCATATCTGCTACTTGCTTTTCAGTAGGAACAAAAGAAATGTCAATCTCCTTTGCCATGAGCTTCTCTCTAATGAAGTGGTAATGGACTTCTATGTGCTTGTTTCTCGCATGGAAAATAGGATTTGCCGCTAGATGCATGGAACTTACATTATCTCCAAATATGTGAGGTTTGGAACTCACAAGTCCCAAATCTGTATACAATGCTTTTAACCATATTGCCTCTTGAGTTGCTATGGTCAAGCCTCTATACTCTGCTTCAGTTGAGGATAAAGCAACTATTGGTTGCTTCTTGGAACTCCATGACACTAGCTTCGAACCTGCAAATGCTAAGTAACCAGATGTACTTTTTCTATCATCCTTAGCTCCTGCCCAATCTGCATCTGAGTAGATTTTGATATCCAAATCTGAAGAGTAAGGATAGAATATACCTTCGTTGATTGTACCTTTGAGATACTTAAGTACTCTCTTAGTCGCATCCATGTGTGGTCTTCTTGATGAGTGCATGAACTGACTAAGCACTCCCACACTATATGAGATGTCTGCCCTTGTATGAGTAGCATATATCAAGCTACCTACCAAGCTTTGATACTCTTTAATGTCTTCAATTTTCTCACCTTCATAAACACTTAGTTTATGATTCATCTCCAAAGGTGTACCTGCAGGTTTAGTGTTCTCCATTTTGAACTTGAGAAGAAGATCTTGAATGTATCTTCTTTGAGTCAAGTACATTCCTTCATCTGTGTATATCACCTGCATACCTAGGAAATATGTGAGCTCACCTAGGTCACTGATTTTGAACTCCTCTTGCATGTGTCTCTTGATCCTTTGAATGCCATTTAGATCATCACCTGTCACAATAATATCATCTACATATACACATAGATAGATAACTTCATTGTGATCCCTTTTGATGAATAGAGAAGGATCTGAGCTGCTAGCTTTGAACCCTTGATCTTAAAGATATGTAACCAACTTGTAATTCCAAGCTTTAGGAGCTTGTTTCAATCCATACAATGCTTTCTTAAGTCTGCAAACATAAGATGGATGATTAGGGTTTTCAAAACCTGGTGGTTGTGACATGTATACCTCTTCACTTATCCAACCATTTAAGAATGCATTTTTCACATCAAGTTGGAGGAGTCTCCAATTCCTTGCAGCAGCTACACTTATCAATGTCCTAATTGTAGTCATCTTTGCAACTGGTGAGAATGTTTCCTCATAGTCTATACCATGAGTTTGTGAGCATCCTTTGGCAACTAATCTTGCCTTGTACCTGTAGACCGATCCATCTGAATTTCTTTTAACTTTATACACCCATCTGCAACCAATTACCTTTTGATTCGACGACATTGGAACCAAATCCCAAGTGTCAATTTCCTTCAATGCATCTATCTCTTCGTTCATGGCCTTTTCCCAATTAGGGTTTCCCTTTGCCTCTTCATAGGTTGAGGGTTCCTCTAAAATAGAGTCTTTTGCCAAGTAGATAGAATGCTTTGTGACAAATGTGGAATCATATCCATACTTTTTGGTTGTTTCTTCTCTCTTGCTGATCTTCTAGGTGCTTGTTTGGAGCATTCTCCAACCTCTTGCATCTTTGCTTTGCCTCTTGACTTCCATAGCTTGTAATCCTTTTCTCTTTCATCTTGTTCATTGTTTGTATCACTTCTTGGATCTTGGACCTATGTATCATGCTTGCTTCCTAATTGATGAGAGTCAAAATCAAGATCATATGGTAGTGTTACCTTTTGCTTGTCTTCATCATACCAAGACCTATGTTCTTCAAACACAACATCTCTACTTTTAGTGAATTGCTTGCTTGAAGGATTGAAGAACCTGTAACCCATCTGAGTTGAATCATATCCAATAAATATTGCCTTTGTTGCCCTTTCATCTAGCTTACCTCTTATTTCTGATGGTACATGAACATAAGCTAAACAACCAAAAACTTTGCAATGTCCAAGACTAGGTTTTCTTCCATGCCATGCTTCATAAGGAGTCATACCTTGAAGTGATTTGGATGGTAGTCTATTGACAAGGTACACAGCAGTTGAAATAGCTTCTACCCATGGATAATGTGGAAACTTCTTCTCTTCAAGCATTGTTCGGGCTGATCCAACCAATATCTTGTTTCTCCTTTCTGCAATTCCATTTAGTTGAGGAGAGTACCTGGTAGTCACTTCCCTTTTGATACCTTTGTCCTGCAAGAACTCATCAAACTCTTTGGAGAAGTATTCTCCCCCTCCATCAGATCTGAGCTTCTTTAGTGATCTACCTGTATGATTCTCCACATGTGCAAGATACTTCTTGAAGCAATCAAACACCTCATTCTTACTCTTGATAAAGTATAGAACAGTCCATCTACTATGGTCGTCAATAAATGAGACATAATACCTTGATCCTGCCAATGAAGGTTCTTGACTTGGTCCCCATACATCTGTATGTACTAAGTACAATACGTTGTTGTGGATGTAGCCTTTGTGGTTGAATGGTTGTCTTTGTGCCTTCCTAATCTGACATGCATCACACATGTTGATCATGTGTTGCTTTGATATGTTCGGCAGTCCTAGAACACTTTGCTCCTTGCATATATCCTTCAAGGTTCTTTCATTCACATGAGCAAGTCTCTTATGCCACACTTCAAGCTCACTTAGGGTTTGAGACCCAAAGTTGAATAGAGCTATGTTCCTGGTTTCTCCTACTTCAAAAGTAAAGAGCCTACCATGCTTCTCACCTCGAGCTATCTTTTGGAAGCCTTGACATGGATCTTCCACAAAAGCTCCATGTTGGGTGAACCTAACTTGCAAGCCTTTTTCAACTATTTGGCCTACACTTATTAGGTTTTTAGTGATAGTGGGTACATAGAGAACCTTACTTAGAATGTTTGTCCTGCCATTGGAAGCTTTGACATTACCAATCTTCTCCACATTGTGCTTTGTGTCATCCCCTGTTTGCACTTCATGTCTATGCTTTGGACTTTGCAAATCATATAGAAGAGCAATGTTGCCTGCAACATGATTCGAACATCTTGAATCTATGTAGAACAAATGATCATCTTCTTTACCTTCTTTGTGGCTTAGATTCATAAGAAGCAATGAGTCTTCATGTGGTTGATCTTCTGAATAATTGTTGTAGTCCCTTCTATTATAGCTTCTATTGTTATTGTTGAAGTTGTGTCCACCTCTGCCTCTATTGCTGCCATATCCACCTCTTCCACTTCCTTTCTGGGTCTTTCCATTGAACAAGCAATTCTGAGTGGTGTGGTTGGTCTTATCGCATATGGCACAAGGTTCAGCATTCTGACCTTTGGCATTGTCTTGCTTTGGTCCTTTCTTCTTCCCTTTCCACTTGCTCTTGCTTGCGAAGTTGGCTTGGGAGGTCTCTTCTTCATCTTCTTCCTTCTTCTTGCCTTTCTGCTTCTTATCCTTCTTATCTGCATATAGAGCACTAGTTGAATGACCATGATAAGAGTTACCTTCCTTTATGCTATTGTTGGCTTTTTTATTGAAGAGTTGTCCAAGAAAGATGTTGAAGTCTAGAGTTTGCACATCCATGATGAGATCCTAAGCCGTCGTGAAGGATTGCCATTGCTTATCACTTCGAATGCCATTGAGAATTTTCCTCATGATGAACTCTTCTTCAATCAGCTCTCCAATGGCTGCTAACTGATCCGCAACCTCTTTGACCTTGGTAACAAACTCTGTGATGGTTTGTTTAGGCATCTTCTTAATTTGGTTGAACTCGTTCCAAAGATGATTCTTTATTGCTTTGGTACTAGCAGAAAAGAAGGTCTCGAGGGCATCCCAAGTCTCTTGAGATGTCTTGCATCCTCTAATATGTAGTAATAGAAAGTCAGAGATAGAGTTTAGTATGTATGACCTTGCTTGAGCATCCCTTGCACACCAAAGTGTGAGCTTATATGTCTCCTCTTGTGTAGGTCCTCCTTTGGATCTTGGAATAGGCATAGCTTCATCACCTGCTACAATTCCATAAAGATTTCTACCTTGCAAATAGGCCTCCATTCTGATTTGCCAAGCCGCGTAGTTGTGTCAATCAAGCTTCTCGATCATTGAGGGAAAGCCTTCACCCATCTTGATCTAGCTCTGATACCACTGAAAGAACTTGAAGAAGCTTGTAGAAGGTAGAAAAGTGCGTTTCAAAGCGACAAAGTTTGGTCAAGCCAACCGGCACAAGACCAGTCCTTGAGCTTATGGAGACTCAAATAGACCTTATAGGCATGCTATAAGTTCAAAGAAACACACTATGTACTTTGGAGCATCAAGGAGAATGAGTCGATACAAAACAGATAGGTTCGCGGGTCGACTAGCTCAAAAAAGCTTACTATCTATGGAAGAGACAATGAACTTCAAATGTCCATAGCGACCAGCGTGATTACAATTAGAAAACATCCTTTTATGGGAGTGATACACATAGGATTTAGTGTATGGAATGCACAAAAGTATAAGGAATAAGCAAAATATGCTATTGGAATGAATGTGACGTTCACCGGTGGTACTTCCTATTTTTCAGGAATACGGAGAGATTGACCCTGAGATAGCAAAACTAAGATTTCTCCCAATCTACTGAACCAAATCCTATGAAAATTTATAGGCATAAACTAGACACTTAAATATCTTTCAATGAGTCATCTTGCACTCAATTTGGAGCTCTGGAGAGAGAGCAACAGCCTCTTCAAGATTATTGTTGGCGAAGAAGATGATGCAGGGATTTGAAGGAGCAAGACAATGATGGTCACAAGTGTATGTATATGGCTTCCATGTAATGTACAGTGATTTCAAGTCCTTATATAGCCTCTAGGAGTGTTCCATGACTTTTACAAGTTGAATTTGAATTCAAATGAAGGTGGGAATGGTTGTTCGAGGGAATCAATTCACTTTCCTACAATCTAGGAAAAGTGAAGATCTAGTTTGATCTACTTTTAGGCGATTGATTGCTTGATTGAATGCAACTTCAACCACCACAAATTCGTGGGATTTGGGCTCTATCTTTCTACCTTTACATGTGTGAAGCTCAAGGCTTTTACAACAGTAAATGAACCATCAAAAATCTCTCAAAATAATACAATAAATGAGCATATGAAAAAGAACTCTCCAATGGATATTTTTTTGACGCGATAGCCTTTGATGTAGATCAAATCCACCTCAAGCATAGTGTAAGCTTGATGTTCCAACAATTTTCTCCTCTTTCTATCCTCTTGAATCCTTCACGTGGATCCTCAACAAATGCTCCATTCTTTGTGAATCTAACTTGCAATCCATTTTCAACAATTCAACCTACACTTATGAGACTTTTGGTGATGATTGGCACATACAAAACCTTGCTCAATAGGTTCATATTACAATCTCAAGTCTTCACATTGCCTATCTTTTCCACCAGATTCCTTATGTCATCTCTTGTTTGGGCTTCATGTCTATTCCTTGGCTCTCGCAAGTTTGATAATAGAGCTACATTCCCTACTACATGATTTGAGTAACCTAAGTCTATATAGAATACATGTTCATCTACTTTACCAGGCTTCATGGTCATGTTCATCAGAAGTAATGATTCCTCTTGAGTTTGATCATCTGCATAGTTGTTGTAGTCTCTCCTTTCTTTGCATCCTCCTTGATAATTATTGTTGTTGTATGATTTGTTGTTGTAACCATTGTTGTTGTTGAATCTACCTCTTGAGCTTCCATAGCCTCCTCTAATGAAACATCTTCCTCTTTGGTTTCTAGGATTATTGAAACAATTCTTAGTAATGTGATTAGTTAAGCCACATATGGCACATGGAGATGACCTTTGAGCTCTCCCCCTGCTTTGTCTTCCTCCTTTGCCTCTTCCTCTTGAGCCTCTACCTCTACCTGCAAAGTTTGCTTGAGAGGTGCTAGGCTCATCATAAGACTTTTTACCTTTCCCTTTGCTATCTTTACTCTTGTTCTTATCTGTATAGAAAGTAGAGGATTGGCTACGTTTTGATTTGTTTCCATTCTTCATAAGCTTTGCCTCATGTGTGAACAATTGTTCCATGAGGGTGTTGAAATCAAGAACCTGCATGTCCATGTAGAGGTCCATGGCCGTGGTGAAAACTTCCCATTTTGATGGAGAATGTTAATCTCCAAAAGAACAACTTATTCTTGTGATTAGAGCACCTCTATACCAAGAATAAGTGAAAACCTTTCACACATTTAGAAGATCAACTTCTAGTTATCAAAAGATGAACAAATCTGTGAAGAAGATGATACACAGAAAAGTCTGCTGCACTATTTCCTTACATTGACTTATCAAATGTGTAAAGTTTTTCATGAAACTTTGTACGAATCATCTCTTAGAGATTGCGCAACTATTCCAAGTTGAATTACTCCAAAAGATTAAGTGTAGCTTGAGAAATCAACTTCTCAAGTTACCTATGTCAGAAACTGTACTTCTGAGAAGTCGATTCAGACACCCCTAACTTCTTAACTTTGATTCTCACAGTATCTAACCCGTTTTGCCAAATGCTTTTAGCCACGAGTAGATCACCTTCCAACTTAAAGATTAAGTGCTTGCTTGCACAAAACTTTAAACTATGGAGTGAGTACTGACCAAAAGATTAAACACGAATTTTGCGCCTGTTTCAGAGAACTGTAGACATTCAACACATATGAATGTTCCTACTCATAATTCTCCTAGCCTGTTCACAATTGGACTCTGAAATTCAGGTCACAGGCTCATCAACTAACAACTTAGATATCCTCAAAAGGATTTCACAAATAATCAAACACAGAAGGAGCAGACACGAAAAGATCGGGCGCAATATTTCTTCATTAACTCAGAGAATTACAACTGAGTGATGAGAGCAAACACACATTCACTTTCTACTATCTCATTGCTTCTATCTCCCTAATTCTTAACTTGTAACTAATGTCACATATGCTCTCATGTGCTCTCACCCCATGCCCCGACTTTTCTCAAGGTATTTATAGATAATTTGTACATAATTCTTACTGAACATAAGATCTAAGTCATCTATGACTATGCTAATGTACATATGTGTACAAGACAACATTCTGACTTCTTCTTCATTTTGCAAATGTCTTCCTTTGCTTCATTCTGACCATAAGCATTCTCCAAGAACTGTATAATCACCAATTTGTGATTGGTTTGCTCCAACAGCTCCCCCTCAATCACTAATTGTGATTATTCCATTCTTCTTCACTCCTGCCATCTCCTTGAATCTCTGTAGCTTAGGTCCATCCAAGCTTTTTGTCATCATATCTGCCACTTGTTCTTTTGTTGGAGTGTACATCACTTCAATCTCTTTATCAAGTACCTTTTCCCTCAAGAAATGATACTGTATCTCTATATGCTTAGTCCTGGCATGAAAAACAGGGTTAGCTGCCAAATACAAAGAACTCATATTATCTCCAAAAATTATTGGAGTACTATGATCAATCTCAAAACTTTTCATCAAGGTCTTCAACCATATGACTTCTTTTGCAGCTTCTACCATTCCCTTATACTCAGCCTCTGTGGATGATAAAGCAACTGTGTGTTGCTTCTTTGAACACCAAGACACTAACTTGTCTCCAACATAACATAGATATCCATGAGTAGACCTTCTATCATCTGAGTCACCTGCCCAATCTGCATCACTAAACACTTTGATTCTTGTGTCAGAAGTGAAACCATAATACAAACCTTCACTTAGGGTTCCCTTGATATATCTGAGTACCCTTTGAGCTGCAATCCAATGAGTCTTCTTTGGACAATGCATGAATTGTGACAACACACCTACTGCATATGATAGATCTGGCCTTGTCAAGGTAGCATAGATCAAACTACCTACCAAACTCTGATATTTCTTCATGTCATTGAACTCTTCACCTCCATACCTGCTTAATTTATGATTTACCTCCAATGGAGTGGTTGAGGTCTTGCAATCTTCCATGTTAAACTTGACTAGAAGATTCTTCAAGTATCTCTCTTGTGAAACATATACTCCATGTTGAGTATACACAATCTGCATTCCTAGAAAATAAGATAAGTTTCCCAAGTCACTTATCTTAAACTCCTTCTCTATTTGCTTCTTGAGTTCATTGATTCCTTGAGCATCTGTTCCTGTAACAATAATATCATCAACATAAATGCACATGTAAATATATCCATTTTCACTTGCCTTCACTAGCAAGCTACTATCTGCCTTTGATGCTTGAAATCCACATTCATTCAAGAACTTGACCAATCTGTAATTCCAAGCTCTTGGGGCTTGCTTCAACCCATATAAAGCTCTCTTGAGCTTACACACATAATCTGTTCCAATTGACTCCATGAAGCCTTCTGGTTGCTCCATATATACTTCATCTGCAATGTAACCATTAAGAAATGCATTCTTCACATCCAATTGTGATAATTTCCATCCTTTGCAAGCAGCAATAGCAATCAATGTCCTAATTGTAGACATCTTAGCAACAGGACTAAAGGTTTCATTATAATCTACCCCATAAGTTTGGGCATAACCTTTAACCACAAGTCTAGCCTTATATCTAGACACCTTACCATCTGCAAACCTCTTTGTTTTGTATACCCACTTGCATCCAATGACTTTCTGATTCTTTGGTCTTGGTACTAGTTCCCAAGTTTCATTTTCAAGTAGAGCATCATACTCTTCTTGCATTGCCTTCTCCCAATTCTGTTTACCTTTGGCTTCTTCAAAAGTAGTTGGGTCTTCTTCTGTTTTCACAATGTAAGCATAATCTCTTGTTGTTAGGAAAGATGTATCATAGCTATACCTTACAGGCTCTTTCCTTTCCCTTGTAGACCTTCTGATTTCTGCACTTCTTGATGTTTCAGCCTCATTTGATTCTGGATCAAATCTTGGCCCTTCTTCTACATGATCCTGCACTCTACATCTAGAGTCAACTTCATCAACAATTTCTTCACAAACTTTTACCTTTGCCTTTCCTTTCCTTTGAATTTCTTCAACACCTGCATACTCATTTGGTGATCCTGTATACCATGTGTTTTGCTCATCAAATGTTACATCTTTAGTAACAAGAAATTGCTTTGTGGATGGACTCCACAACCTGTAACCCATCTGTCTATCATCATATCCAATAAACACATACTTCTCTGCTTTTGGTTCTAGCTTATGTCTTAATTGTGAAGGAACATAAGCATATGCAATACATCCAAATACTTTACAATGATCAAGACTAGGCTTCTTACCCCACCATGCTTCATAAGGGGTTCCTCCATCCAAAGCTTTGCAAGGCAACCTATTCACAAGATATGTTGCAGTGTTAATGGCCTCTGCCCATAAGTAATTTGGACAATTCTTTTCCTTCATCATGGCTCTTGCAAACTCCACAAGAGTCCTATTCCTCCTTTCTGCTACCCCATTTTGTTGAGGGGAGTACCTGCAAGTTACTTCTCTTTTGATACCTGCATTCCACAAATAATCATCAAACTCTTTTGAGAAATACTCTCCCCCTCCATCTGATCTTAACCTCTTTAGTTTTTGTCCTGTGATCCTTTCTGCATAAGCATGGAAATGTTTGAATGTCTTGAAAACTTCTGATTTGTCCTTGATTACATACAAGGTAATCCACCTGGTTGCATCATCAACAAACAACACATAATATCTGGATCCATTTATACTATAGTCCCTTGAGGGTCCCCATACATCTGTATGAACCAATTCAAGCATGTTTGAATACTTGTACCCTGATTTGTTATAAGAACTCTTATGTGCTTTACCTAGTTGACAAGCTTCACACTTGTACACCATATGTTGCCCTTCAATGTTTGGCAATCCAAGCACCACCTGATTCTTTGACATCTCCTTTATAGCTCTCTCATTGAAATGACCTAGCCTCTTATGCCATAGGTCTATTTCAGATACCTTTTGACCTCCATATGTAAATAGTGCATGTCCCACATTACCTTGGACCTTGAGAGTAAATAATCTTCCTTCCTTTTTACCTGCAATTATGGTTCTATATCCCTGATTTGGATCTTGTACATAGACACCATCATTTGTAAATCTTACCTCATATCCTTTCTCCACAATTTGCCCTACACTTATCAAATTTTTAGGAATAGTAGGGACATAAAGTACCTTGCTCAGAAGTGTACTTCCACTCTTTGTCTTCACTGATCCAATGCTCTCCACTTTATGTTTGGTATTGTCACCTGTTTGAACTGTATGTCCATTCACCCTTGCTTCCATATCAGTCATCAAGGATAGGTTCCCACTCAGATGGTTACTGCACCCTGAGTCAATATAAAACACTCTTTGATCTTCTCCCATTGATTCATGAGTTGCATTCAAGATAAGAGTCATGTCATCCTTCTGATCTGATGCATAATTGTAATAATTATTGTTGTAGGACTGAGATTGGAAGTTTCTTCCACCTCCTCTACCATATGATGTCCTACCTCCTCTTCCTCTGAAATTGCCTCTTTGGTTTCTGCCTCCTCTACCTCTTTGACTATAATTCTGATTGTTGTATCCTCCACTTTGATTGTTATACCAACAATCATTTGCCAAATGATTTGTTCTGCCACAAATCCAACAAGCTTTAGCATTATCTTTGTTCTTACCTCCTCTACCTTTACCTCTGAAATTTGTCTTCCCTTTTGTGAAGTTGGCTTGATTTGAGTTCCCTTCATCCTCATTTGATTGCTTTCCCTTGCCATTCTTTTTCTTATCTTTGGAGTACATAGCTTGACTTGTACTTCTATCATTGTCTCCTTTAAGATCCTGCTCAAAGGTTAGCATGTGTCCTAATAATTGATTAAGGTCAGGAGTAAAGTGATCAAGTGACAATTCTATGGACAAGATAAAAGGCTTCCACTTCTCATCACCTCTTAGACCTGTAAGTATTTGTCTTACCAACTTTTCTTCTTCAATATCTTCATCCACTGCTCCCAAGCTATCTGCAATATCTTTCATTCTTGCCACATAATCTGAAATTGATTGTGAGCTCTTCTTCTTGAAAGTTGTGAACTCAGCCCATAGTGAGGACTTCCTTGACTTAGTTGTATTTTGGAAATGCTCTTCCAAGGCATTCCAAACATCTGTAGCACTTTCTAAACCTCTGATGTGAGGTAGAAGATAATCATTTACAGCCATGTAGATGATACTCCTTGCTTGAGCATCCTTTCTCATCCAAGTCTTCAACATTGCAAGTTCTTCCCTAGTAGGAATACTTGGATCTGCAAATTCTGGTTTTTCTTCATCTCCTGTAATGAATGATATAAGATCTTTGCTCATGAGGTGTGCTTCCATCCTCATGGACCATGCTGGATAGTTCTCCCTATCTAGCTTATCAATCTGCAAGCTTTCTCCCATCTTGTATCCACCTGTGTATTGAAATCTTCAAGCTTTACAAACAATGTATGTACCTTTACTTCGAGTTGAACTCCTTTTGCCTTTCTTGATGTCAATTTGTCTTCTCCTCGAGCTTTGACTCCAAGCTTTCACTTCTTGATCCTTCAAGTGTTGAATCTTTTGAATCTGCAGCAGTCGGGATCTTTCTTTCTTCAAATTCCTTCAAATTGATGTCTCCTGCTCTGATACCACTGATGGAGAATGTTAATCTCCAAAAGAACAACTTATTCTTGTGATTAGAGCACCTCTATACCAAGAATAAGTGAAAACCTTTCACACATTTAGAAGATCAACTTCTAGTTATCAAAAGATGAACAAATCTGTGAAGAAGATGATACACAGAAAAGTCTGCTGCACTATTTCCTTACATTGACTTATCAAATGTGTAAAGTTTTTCATGAAACTTTGTACGAATCATCTCTTAGAGATTGCGCAACTATTCCAAGTTGAATTACTCCAAAAGATTAAGTGTAGCTTGAGAAATCAACTTCTCAAGTTACCTATGTCAGAAACTGTACTTCTGAGAAGTCGATTCAGACACCCCTAACTTCTTAACTTTGATTCTCACAGTATCTAACCCGTTTTGCCAAATGCTTTTAGCCACGAGTAGATCACCTTCCAACTTAAAGATTAAGTGCTTGCTTGCACAAAACTTTAAACTATGGAGTGAGTACTGACCAAAAGATTAAACACGAATTTTGCGCCTGTTTCAGAGAACTGTAGACATTCAACACATATGAATGTTCCTACTCATAATTCTCCTAGCCTGTTCACAATTGGACTCTGAAATTCAGGTCACAGGCTCATCAACTAACAACTTAGATATCCTCAAAAGGATTTCACAAATAATCAAACACAGAAGGAGCAGACACGAAAAGATCGGGCGCAATATTTCTTCATTAACTCAGAGAATTACAACTGAGTGATGAGAGCAAACACACATTCACTTTCTACTATCTCATTGCTTCTATCTCCCTAATTCTTAACTTGTAACTAATGTCACATATGCTCTCATGTGCTCTCACCCCATGCCCCGACTTTTCTCAAGGTATTTATAGATAATTTGTACATAATTCTTACTGAACATAAGATCTAAGTCATCTATGACTATGCTAATGTACATATGTGTACAAGACAACATTCTGACTTCTTCTTCATTTTGCAAATGTCTTCCTTTGCTTCATTCTGACCATAAGCATTCTCCAAGAACTGTATAATCACCAATTTGTGATTGGTTTGCTCCAACACATTTGTCATCTACCTTTATTCCAATGATCACTTGCCTTAGTATCTTCTCTTCATCACTGACTTATCTAATGCTACCAAGTTGATCTGCTATGTCCTTCATTTTGGTGAGAAAATCAGTCACACTTTGCTTGGGCATCTCCTTGAGTGTCGTGAACTCCATCCATAGTCGGTTCTTTCTTGCCTTGGTACTTGATGAGAAGAATGATTCAAGAGCATTCCAAATCTATTGTGAAGTCTTGCAACTCTTGATGTGTGGAAGTAAAAAATCAAAGACTGAGTTAAGAATATATGACCTTGCTAGAGCATCCTTTGAGCACCATGTTAACATATCTTGTTCTTCTTGGGTTGGATGTCCTTTGCTTCTGAGGATTAGCATCATCCCATCTCCAGAAATGTAACCATAGAGGTTTCTCCCTTGAAGATAAGCTTCCATTTAGAGTGAAGAAGCTCAGTAATTACCTTGATCCACTTTGTCTATGGATGAAGGAAATTCATCTCTCATGTAATCAATTTGTGATTGGTCTACACCAACAGCTCCCACTGAATCACTAATTGTGATTATGCTCTTCTTCTTTATTATTGCCATCTCTTTGAATCTCTATAGCTTAGGTCCATCTAGACTCTTAGTTAACATATCTACTACCTGTTCTTTTGTTGGAGTATATGTGACCTCAATTTCTTTATCAAGTACCTTTTCCCTCATTACTTTCTTCTTCATATACTTGTATCTTTGATTTTCCTTTTCTTGTCTTCATGATTTCTTCAAAACTTGCATGAATATTAGTTGACCATGTACACCATGTACTTTGCTCATCAAATGTCACATCTTTTGAATCAAGGAATTGCTTCGTGGATGGACTCCACAACTTGTAACCCATTTGTTTATCATCATATCCTATGAAGACATACTTTTTTGCTTTAGGTTCTAGCTTGTTTCTCAATTGACATGGAACATAAGCATATGCCAAACATCCAAATATTTTGCAATGATCAAGAGTAGGTTTCTTACTCCACCATGTTTCATAAGGGTTTATACTATCCAAAGCTTTCCAAGGTAACCTATTTATAAGATAGGTTGCATAGCTTCTGCCCATAAGTAATTAGGGAAATTCTTCTCCTTTATCATAGATCTAGCAAATTCCACAAGTGTTCTATTCCTCCTTTCTGTAACTCCATTTTGTTGAGGAGAGTACCTGCAAGTTACTTCTCTTTTTATACCTGCATTCCACAAGTAACCATTAAACTCTTTGGAGAAATATTGTTCCCCTCCATCTGACCTCAACCTTTTGAGCTTTTGTCTTGTAATCCTCTTTGCATATGCATGATAATGTTTAAATGTATTAAACACTTCAGATTTGTCTTTGATCACATAGAGTGTGATCCATCTTCTGGCATCATCTACAAACAAAATGTAGTATCTGGATCCATTGATACTATGATCTTGTGAAGGACCCCACACATATGTGTGTATTAGTTCAAGCTTGTTTGTATGCATAAATCCCTACTTGTTATATGATTGTTTGTGTGCTTTACCTAACTAACAAGCTTCACACTTGTATTTCATGTGTTGACTTTGAATTTTGGGTAAGCCTACCACTGATACATTCATTGCCATGTCTTTTATACATGTCTCATTGAAATGAACCAATCTTTTCTCCCATAGGTCCAACTGAGTCATCTTTTGGCTTCCATATGTGAACAAGGCATGTCCTACATTACCTTGTGCCTTTAGAGTAAAAAGTACTCCTTCTTTTTTACTTGCAACAATACTCTTATATCCTTGATTTGGATCTTCAACATAAACTCCATCATTAGTGAATCTGACTTCATACCCTTTCTCAACAATTTGTCCTATATTGATTAGATTCTTTGGAATTGTAAGAACATAGAGTACCTTACTCAAAAGTGTGCTTCCATTCTTTTTCTTTATTGATCCAATCCTCTACACTTTATGTTTGGTATTGTCTCCTGTTTGAACTGTGTTTCCATTTACCTTTTCTTCCATGTCAGTCATCAAGGCAATGTTACCACTCATATGATTGGTACATCCTGAGTCCATGTAGAATACTCTATGGTCTTCATTTGTTGCTTCATGTGCAGCATTCATGATTAGATTTGAATCCTCCTTTTGATCTAATGCATAGTTGTAGTAGGTGTTGTTGTATAATTGATTTTGGAAGTTTCTTCCACCTCCTCTACCATATGTATTCCTACCATCTCTACCTCTGAAATTACCTCTTTGATTTCTTCCTTCTCTACTTGTTTGATTGTAGTTTTGATTATAATTGTGATTGGTCTGATTATTGTGCCAACATTCATTTGCCAAGTGATTTGTTTTACCACAAATCTAAAAAATTGCGCCATTATCTTTATTCTTTCCACTTGTTCCTCTACCTCTGCTATTTCCTTTACCTTTAGTAAAATTATCTTGATTCGAGGTGCCTTCTTCTTCATTTGATTGTTGCTTACCCTTAGTATTCTTCTTGTCCTTTTAATACATAAATTGACTTGCACTTTTCTCATTCTCTCCCTTAAGATCTTGCTCAAATGTTAGCATGTGTCCCAACAATTGATTTAGATTAGGAGTAAAATGATCTAATGATCATTTAGTGGATATTATGAAAGGTCTCCACCTTTCATCACCTCTTAACCATGTAAGAATTTACCTTACCAATTTATACTATTCAATATCTTCATCAACTACTCTTAAGCTATCTACAATATCCTTCATCTTTGTTACATAATCAGAAATTGATTGTGAAGCTTTCTTTTTGAAAGTTGTAAATTCTTCCCATAATGAAGCCTTCCTAGACTTAGTTGTATTTTGGAAATGTTCCTCAAAGGAATTCCATATATCAGTTGCACTCTCTAGCCCTCTAATGTGTGGCAAGAGATAGTCATTGATAGCCATGTAGATAATGCTCCTTGCTTGAGCACATTTCTTCATCCAATTCTTTAAATATGCAAATTCTTCCCTAGTTGAAAGACTAGAATCTTTAAATTATGGATTTTCTTCTTTTCTTGTGATATATTGCATCGAATCTTTTCCAATAAGATGAGCTTCCATTCTCATACACCATGCTAGATAGTTTGCTCTATCAAGCTTCTCTATCTGGATACTTTCTCCCATCCTTCTGTTGCCTGTGTTAAGAAAAAAGTCTTCAATAGTTGGAGATTATACCTTTTGAGTTAATTCTTTGATTCTTCTGATCCTTTTGAATGTCCTTTGTATCACTCTAAAGTTCTTTTGCAAAACTTTAGCCTTTCGATCATTTCTTTAACTCCAATTCGAAAAACTGTATTAGTCTGGACTTTCTTCTTTAGTCTTTTGACTAGATCTTCTTCTCTAGCTTTGATACCACTGATGGAGACCTTCAAATCTCCAATGTCAAATCTACCTTGACTTATGAAAACCTCTATGTCAAGTATAGAGAATACTATACATCAATTACTTCAAATCCTTTGACATAGGTGATGTCAACCTCTAATTCTCTCAGATTATAATGCATTTTGTAAAATGGTTTTAAAATATCTTCCTTATCTCAAAACTTAGATTTCTAATGCTTAAACACAAAAAACTTTACATGCACCACTGAGATCTAAGAAAAACATTAACCAACAAAATGCACCGTTTTTTAGTCTGCACTTCAGAGAGTTGATATATGAATGATCCTATGAACCATACACATTCTATGGAAGGAATTAGGACATGAAACTTTAACAATAACTTGTTTTACTATTGAATTAGATCTGTGTACAAGGATTTCTAATCCATGTGATCATCCTGAGAGAAATGTGAATTAGATTGAGCTCATCTAATTCTACAAATTTTGCTCGACACTTCTATTTCATCTATGATAATGAACACTCTTAACTTCTAAATTCATAATTGACTTATATTGCCATGAATGCATAAGTGGATCATTACCAATACTCTATTATTCACTTTTTTTATTAGTAATCAAACTATAATACACTAATTAGGATCCTTTGAAGTGAATATATGCTCAATCATGTCTCATACTTTCTATCCATTGCTTCCTTCATTCTTCTTGATCTTTTTCTGCACCAAACTTCTCTTTATCTTTGTCCATACTCTTGCTTGACTTCATTAATCTTCATAAACATCAATTTGTGATTGTTCTACACCAACAATCATCACACTCATTTTGAGTGATCTTAGTCTTACCTTGAAGCTAGAGAAGTCCTCCACACTCTCTTTGTATCCTATGACCATTAGCAACAAATTTTGTACTTCATTATCATTGGTATATGAATCTTTGTTGGCTATTCAATTACATTGAGAAACTCTATCAAGTTTTGAAGGTCATTTCTCTATGTGTGAATACTTGTTTCTAGTCCATCAATTACAACACCAAGCCATACCTATAGCAAGCATTTCTAAAAAGTTTCATGTCCATTGGATGCATAGATCTTGAGTTATGAGTAAATCTATGTGATAGGTTCTATGTATCATCTTCTTCTCAAAAATTCACAATAACGAGCTTGAATTCTTATGCACATGGCTCTAAGTGTAGTCCTCCTTGGAATAGCTTGCTTAACATTTCATTTGAAAGTGTGCATAAGGTCTCGGATAAATTGCTACCAGGTTGTGAGATCTAATTAAAACACTAAGTATCGTCCTCCATAAATAAAAGGTTTTCTCAAGGTGCTTTATACTCACACAATATCTATTTTGACATAGAATTTTGGAAATGATGTTCCAAAATACTATAGTGGTTTACATGCATGCATTTGTAGATTAGGGAGTCTATTAAGGCTCTCTAAAGTTATCAAGGCTAGTCTAGAACATGAGTTTTCCAAGACCATCTCATCTCTATACAATGTCCATCACCTCCTCACATTAATCAATAAGATGCTGATGGAGGAAGAACTTTATGTGTTCGAAGCAAGAAAAACAAAAGCAATCCAACCAAATGCTAATAATGAAGAGATAAACGCTATCAAAGAGGAACTCAGTAAATTAAAGGAAGAAAATAAAGATGCAAATGAAGTAGAAACAATAAGCTCATATGCATGTTGTTAATGCTATGAGGCAATACAACTTAAATGAATAGTTGAGAACAAAAGAATGGAATTGGAAGATAAAAGGCTGAATTAATGATAGAGTTAGAGATATGGAAAGCCAAATCTTTCCAATAAAGGGAAATATTTATGGAGCTAGTACAAGAAACACCAATCATAGAAGAAAGACATCCATCTCCAATCTAGGATCAAATGAATGGAGCATCAAGACAAAATGATATCAATGAAGAATTTGATGAGTTTATTCAAGAGTTATTGATTCATATGGACAAAAGAGTGAACAACATAAGGAAAATTCATGGTCAATATGAGGACAGAATAGTGCAGTTTGCACTAGAGAATGGAGTAAACCTTGTCCAACACCATTGGGTAGTAGATAGTTTGAGCATACCATTTTGCATTATCATACATAGTACAAAGAAGTATCAGATTGCTAGAGTATGGATAAGCCCAAATGCATTCTTGGAATATGATGACAACATTGAAGTTACCAAGGAACTACTTGAGAAATCAAATACTTCATGGAGAATTAAATGGCTAGATAGGAACAAAGAATGGGGGAAAATTTGGTTAGACATTCTTATTCACGTGAAAATAAATCAAGCCTATTACCCAAATGCTAGAAGAAGAGATTGTCCAAAAATTTGGCAAATGAGAGAAGATGTCAATTCCTTCTAAATAGCTAAACTTTCCAAAGTTGGTAGGACCAAAGAAAACGACATGGCCAACTAAATCTTATTACAACTATCAAGACTATGATGGAAGATCTTGTAGAGATCAATGATCATTCACATATATTAATTGTCAGGATACTTAAGTTAATAATAGCCCTTATAGAAAACTTCATAGATACAGTTATCAGGACATCAAAATTTATGGTTTTTAATTCCCTAGTAGATCCTCCACTTTTTTAATTAAGTGAGAATTTGGAAAAAACTTGTATGATGGCTTATTATAGCAGAGTCATGTTTATGGTTGAACATTATGTACAATTTTTTGATTATGCATTTGATTATATGTTTTTTGAAAGAGACTATGAGATATCTGGTAGTATCTCCTTGATCATGAAAAGCAAACTAACAACATATGAAGAAAATTACACCAAATACATCATCAATGATTTGTTAGATCCACTAGCTATAGCTATTTACTGGACAAAGGCTCTTTTTGAGATGATCAATGATCTTAATGTCATGGAGATAAAAAGCCATGAGATCATAAAGCATGTGTAAATAAAGACAAAGAAACCACACTCGAATTAGTTTTCTCAAGCGTGACAAAAGTCTAGGAGTGGAGAGTGTTGGAAGTGACAAATCAGATACAAAAAACAAGATTTTTTAAAAACAAAAAAATAGAAAATTGTTTATGATCTTAAGAAAAGAGTAAGCATCTAAGGTAGCTACTTGGGTGATTTTTTATAGGTTAATTATCCCAATATCTGTAAAAATGAGGAAAAGTTTTCCTCATGATAACATGTAACATATATATTTTTGTAGAATTTTTAGAGCTCTCTAGAAGGTAGATATTTTGATAAGAAGCCTTAGAGGACCTATTTTGGGTGTGAACATGGACACTTAAAATAGTATAAAAGACATTTGAAGTCATTTCGTAGAGGAGAATTCATTTGGAGATTAATTTTGAATGATGAATGAGAACTAGAGAGATCTTTCCAAAAGTCTAATTTGATCATCAAGCTTTCATGGTATTTTCAAGTGGATGTTGTGAGTACTTTTCATGGATTTATCTCTGTGACCATTTTGTTAATGTGTGTGTAAGACTTGCATTATTCTTTCTTAATCCTAAAATCTTGCAAAATCAAAGTATGAACTCTTTTCTCTAGACTGTGTGGATCTGCTACAATTCCTATTCTCTCATCAAGGGGTTATAGTTATAGACTTGTATCAAACTTCATCTACATCTTCCTTATCAAAAATAGCATAATTTCGGCACTAGAATCAATGAAAAAGCTTATCTCTAGTGATATTTACATTCAAATGAGTATTTGAAACAACCTTTATAGAAATTCTCCCTGTCAACCCTTTGGATACTTTGTGTCTTCTTCTTAGCTTCGTGCAAGATGAAATCAGTCTATTTGACAGCTTTAATCTAACTAATAGAAGGACATGAGTGATCTCTAAATGCTTGTCTCTATCAAGAAAACAGAGATAAAGATGAGAGATCTCACACATTCTAAACACAAATTGATACAAGGAAGAATAATCTTCTTCTACTCCTTCTATTACATAAAGAGAATGTACAAGAATGAACTAACACAATAATACAACAAGTACAATATATAAAGAGCAATACATAAATAAAACGCTAATATTTGAGTTAGTCATAGAAGTAGCCAAGGCAGCTTAAGTTGAAAAGGGTGTCTTAGAGAAGAAGGTCAAAGACAAGGAAAAATGTCAAACACAGGGCTCAGTAGGGCAAGGAAGTCAACAAAAATCAAGTAGATAGTAGGCCTCATCAAATTTCTAGACGTTATGGTCATCAAACATGATCTTTATCAGTGCATATCATTGTAAGTACCCATTTTTTGACACTTTTAAACTCCATTTTTTGCAAGACAAGGATTCCCTAAGCTTGAGGAGTAGTTGGAGAGCTTACATTTAAATTTTCATAATTTTTAGAGCTCATTTGAGCCCGTGAAATAGAACAGAAACCTATTTTTTGACTAAGCTAGACAGTAGGTTTGATGATGGAGATTATTAATCTCAAAAAGACAAGCTACACTTGAATTTAGAACACCTTTATATCAATAATAGCAAGAAAATTTCAGCACTTTTGTAAGTGTTTACCAAATTATGAATGTTTATCACTTTTGTGAGCTACCACTCAAGAAAGTCTGCTTCACAAAACTCTTTCATTGACTAATGAAATGGTTAAACTTTTCTATGAAACTTTGTCACAACATTTATCTAATGTTTGCACAGCTACTACAAGTGAAAGTTCTTCAAAAGAACTTATAAAACCTCAGATTTATGTCAATACGTAAACCTATGTCTGAAACAGGCTTTCTCTACAATCGACTTTCACATCTGCAACTTTAACTACTTGATTCTCTTAATCGACAACCCGTTTAATCAAATGCTTTTGGATATAGATGGCTTATCCTCATTTGTGTAAAAATTTACACTCTACATTGAGATCTGATCAAATCATTGACCATCGAATTGTGCCTGTTTCAGAAATCCTTTAATACATTTGCACATACAAATGTTCCTACTCACAATTCTCTTAGCCTGTTTGCAATTGGACTCTCAAAACCTAACCATAGATGCATTAACTATGGACCTTAGACACATACAAAAGGATTTCTAAAGTGATTAAGCACAGAAGGAGAAATGGAGAAAAGATTGACGTGCAATTCTCAGAAAACCTTCTTCTATTCAACTCATCTTACATCTAATGGATAATCCTCATTCAACTTATGATCTACTCCTCTCTATCTCATCTATTCTTCATCTCTCATATATATCACGACCAAAAACTAAAATTGTTGGGGATGAAGGAGATGTAAGGATATGGAGATGGTGGAAATGAGATGGACATGAAAAAAAACAAAGAAAATAGAAAAAATACCTACTTAACATTGATTCCCATGTCAAGACTACATATTACTATCACATGCTCGTCTTCAAATCGTGCTCTCTAGAAATGGCACCAAATTTTGACTCACTCTAGCATAGTGAAAATACCACAGTGATTAAGATCCACAAGTGAGGATGGTATGATGATTGTGAGTGATACGAATGCACAAGTGAGCGAGTGAGAAGCATAATGACATGCACACACATACACACATGTGCACACAAGGCAAGATTAAAGAGTATAGCAATGGAATCCTTTGCTCATTCACTCCTTAAAAGATTGCAAGTTCACAAGAGAGCTCAAGCTTTCACTAGGTATCCCCAAAAATGAGCTCTCTATCACTTTTTATAGTCTTTTGACTAGTTTTTTCATGTTTCAAATGTTGGAGCAAGACAATAAAAAATTTATGATTATATGAAGCTTAGGAGTGAAGACTTGAAGAAAAGATTGAAGCTTAAAAGCATGAAGTGAAGTAGAGGTTCAGAAAGAGATGCTTTATATACACATGTATATTAGCTTTGAAAATACTTCACAAATACTTGAAGGAATGATGAGTCCACACTCATATGTATATATACACTTGTATATAGTTGTGATATATATGAGATATGAAGAATAGATGAGATATGGAGGAGTAGATCATAAGTTGAATGAGGATTATCCATCAGATGTAAGATGAGTTGAATAGAAGAAGTTTTTCTGAGAATTGTGTTTGACCTTTTCTCCACTTCTGTGCTTAATCATTTTAGAAATCCTTTTGTATGTGTCTAATCCATAGTTAAAGCATCTATGTTCAAGTTTTGAGAGTCCAATTGCAAACAGGCTAAGAGAATTGTGAGTAGGAACATTTGTATGTGCAAATGTATTAAGTGATTTCTAAAACAGGTGCAAATTCGATGGTCAATGATTTGATCAGATCTCAATGTAGAGTGTAAAGTTTTACACAAATGAGGACTCAAAATCTAAGTGGGAAGGTAAGCCATCTATCTCTAAAATCATTTGATTAAACGGGTTTAGATTGAGAGAACCAAGTAGTTAAAGTTGCATATGTGAAAGTCAGCTGTAGAGAAAGCCTGTTTCAGACATAGATTTACTTATTGAAGTAAATCTGAAGTTTTATAAGTTCTTTTGAAGAACTTTCACTTGTACTAGCTACCTAAACATTAGAAAAATGTTGTGACAAAGTTTCATAGAAAACTTTAACCATTTTGTCAGTGAATGAAAGAGTTTTGTGAAGCAGACTTTCCTGAGTGAAGTTATAGCTCACAAAAGTGATAGAGATTCATAATTTGGTAAAGACTTCCAAAATTGATGAAAGTTTCTTGCTATTCTTGATATAGAGGTGTTCTAAATTTGATTGTAGCTTGTCTTTTGAAGATTAATCATCTCCATTAGTGGTATAAGAGCAGGAACTAATAAAATTGAAGGGAAGAAGGACCTCGACTATTGCAGACATACAAAATTCAACTTTTGAAGATTCAAAAGGACAAAGTTTGAAGCAAAGGCTAAAGGAAGACACATGACAATAGTCAAAAGGATCAAAAGGAGTAAATTTCAAAGGAAAGGTACATACATTACTCATAAGGATTGAAGATTTGATAATACAAGTAAAGAAAGAATGGGAGACAATCTCTAAATTGAGAAGTTGGATAGAGAGAACTATCCAGCTTGATCTATGAGGATGGAAGCTCATCTTATGAGCAAAGATCTGATGGGATACATCACACGAGAAGAAGAGAAGCTAGATTTCAAAGATCCTAGCATTCCTACTAGGGGGGAGCTTGCAGATTTAAAGATTTGGATGAACGAGGATGCTCAAGCAAGGAGCATTATCTACATTGTGGAGAGAGATGGTGGACGCAACCTGAAGATGAATTGGTGCTTCTACAACTAGTTTCACACCAGCCAACTGAGAATTGAGAGTTGGTTAGTAGACCCTTTGAGCTTCCTAAATCCACAAAAAAAATCATCCAAGGGCTTTGGAACAAGTATCTCAAAAGTTTGAGTGAAGATAGACTAGTTGCAAAATGACTAGCTCCCAAAACTTGCTATTTTTGTACATACACCTCCTAGAAAAAATGAATAGTGCTCTCAACTTGGTAGGAGTTAGAACTGAATACTGAGAACAAGTTTTATCAAAATCTTGAACATCCCCGCCATTCTCGGGGCTCTATAGAGATAGACTAGTACATAGTAAAATGCAGATTTCTCACAAATAGTAAATCCACTAGACATAAAATTTTGTGAGCATAAATTAGATTTAGAGAGCTTCCAATGCACTTTAAAACTCTGAAAAAATTTAATATAGCCCGAGATATGAGCTTCTGAAGTTTACTGTTCTGAGTGAGTATAACACAGAACAAATCAGAGAAGGGGTAAAGGATGAATGTATAGATTCACATATAATTACAACCTCATTGGCAATCAATACTTGCACAATTGGAGTAGAATGATAGAGATATGGAGTAAGATCTTCAATCTCTATAAATGGGCATGAAATGAGCACGAATCAAGCTCTCCTTTGGTGACTTCGTACTTGCTCTTTTTATAGCTACTTTTTGAGGTAGTTTTGAATTTGAATTCAAATGATTTCACCTAAAAGTGATGCTAAGAATTAGGAAATATTCTCTTAGCTGATGGATTCATGGTTTTAAGTAGTTGGAGCCATGAATTTGCTTTTTACATTATGGATGACTTAAGCCATTCTTTCTTTTATAATTACAAGAGATAAAATGTACTCTTTTACAAGAGGTGTTCATATGTCTACACAAATGAACATCATATCAAGCATGTAGGCTTGGAAAAAATGCATCAATAGCTCCCCCTCAAGCCTAACATGCTTGGCCTCCAAATAATTCTTCAATTGTCCTTGATTTCCTGCAAGCCAACCATTAACTTGAATCTACTCAATTTTGTACCATCAAGAGCTTTAGTCAACATGTCTGCACATTGCATATCTGTAGAGGCATAGGATAGTTGAATATCCTTGCTCATTAGCTTCTCCCTTACGTAATGGTAGTGGACTTCAATATGCTTGGTTCTTGCATGGTATACCAGATTAGCTGCAAGATGTAGTGCGCTTGTGTTGTCACCAAAAATGTGAGGTGTTGAAGAATGAAGTCCAAGATCTGTATACAAAGATTTTAACCACATGATTTCTTGAGTTGCATTAGCCAAACCTCTATATTCAGCTTTAGTAGAAGATAATGCCACTGTTGGTTGCTTCTTGGGTGACCAAGAAATGATTTTTGAGCTTGCAAATGATACATACCCAGATGTGCTTCTTCTATCATCTCTAGATCCGGCCCAATCTGCATCTGGGTAGGCCTTTAGCTCAATATGTGAAGTAAATGGATTAAAAAAACCTTCATTCATGGTACCCTTTCGGTACTTGAGGATTGTCTTGGTTGCTTCCATATATGGTCTTCTTGGCTTATGCATAAACTGACTCAGTATGCTAACACTATAACATATATCCACCCTTGTGAGTGTTGCATAGTTCAAACTTCCACCCAAGCTTTGATAGCTTGTCATGTCTTCAATTGGCTCTCCTTCATAAGCACTAAGCTTATGATTTTGCTCCATAGGTGTACTTGCACACTTGCTATTTTCCATCTTGAACTTGATGAGCATGTCATGCACATACTTCCTTTGTGTGATGTATATACTTGAACTTGTGTAGAGTAACTCCAATCCAAGAAAATAAGTGAGTGGTCCAAGATCACTTATTTTGAAGTCCTTCATTTGACTCTTTACCCGTTTGATTCCTTCAAGATCATTCCCTATGATAATGGTATCATCAACATACACACATAGATAGATCACTTCAGATCCATTCCTCTTTATGAACAAAGAGGTATCCGCCTTGCTAGCTTTGAGTCCTTGGTCGTGCAAATAAGTCACCAATATGAAATTCCAAGCTCTTGGAGCTTGCTTCAATCCATACAAAGCTTTCTTTAATTTGCATACATAGTTAGGATGATGTGCATCCTCATATCTGGGAGGTTGTGTCGTATACACTTCCTCAAAATCCATCCATTTAAGAAAGCATTCTTTACATCAAGTTGATAGAGATTCCAATTTCTAGATGCAACAAGACTAATGAGAACCCTAATTGTAGGCATTTTTGCAACAAGAGAGAAAGTCTCCTCATAATCAATACCATGGGTTTGAGCAAACCTTTTAGCAACTAACCTTGCTTTATGACTTTTTATACTTCCATCTGGATTCCTCTTGATTTGTATATCCATCGAGATCCAATTACCTTCATAGATGGCTTGTTAGGTACAAGCTCCCAAGTGTCATTCTCCTTCAATGCTTCCATTTTTTCATCCATTGCATCTCTCCAACATTTCTTGCTTTGTGCTTCTTCAAATGTGGTAGGTTCTTCATTGGTTGAATCCTTTGCAATGTAGATTGAGTGCTTGGTGACCAAAGAAGTATCATAACCATACCTCTCTGGTTTCTTCTTCTCCCTTGAAGAGCTTCTAAGTGGTTGGTGTGAGCTCTCGGGTCCATATGTAGCATCTTGCATCTTTGCTTTACCTTTGTTCTTCCATAGCTTTAGTCTTTCCAAGTCTTCTAGGTCAATCTCTAAATCACTTTCTTCAATTCGCTTTGGATCCTTTGGTTGAAGTGATGGAAAATCTTCATCCAAGTCATAAGGCAGCTTCACTTTCCTATCATCATCAAACCATGATTTTTTCTCATAAAAAACTACATTTCTACTCATAGAAAATCCTTTATTAGTTGGATTGTACAATCTATACCCTTTTTGGTTTTGGTCATAACCAATAAATATGCACTTCTCTGCCTTGGGATCGAATTTCCCTCTTACTTGAGAAGGAATGTGAGCATAGGCTAAGCATCCAAAGATTTTACAATGCTCTAGACTAGCTCTTCTTCCATTCCACACTTCATATGGAGTGGTTCCATCTAGTGATTTAGATGGAAGTCTATTTATGAGATATGTGGCTGTAGACACAGCCTCTACCCATAGGTAGTCTGCACCATTGAGTTCGGGTGTATACCTTGTAGTGGCTTCCCTTTTAATGCCTCTTTCATGCAAGTAGGCTTTAAAGTCAGAAGAGAAGTATTCTCCTCCACCATCTGATCTGAGTCTTTTCAAAGTCCTACCTGTTTGGTTTTCAACAAGAGCAACATACTTCTTAAAGCAATTAAAAACTTCATCCTTGTGCGTCATGAAAAATAGAATGGTCCACCTGCTACAATCATCTATGAAAGACACATAATATCTTGAGCCTGATATAGATGGCTCCTTACTAATAGGAGTGTAAGAACAATGTCATGCTAGCTACATAGGTAGACATAGAGGATAAGAAGAAGAAACAAAAGATAAAGTACCTGATAATCTCAAGAAATACAAAATAGAGGATAGAAAAATCATGGTGAGGATGCTGAAGAGAGAATCTCTTATGGGAGAGGCATATGATAACAAAGAAAAAACTAACAAGATCATTGTGAAATAGAAGACGGAGAAGAAAGATACACATATATGGAACATGACCTAAGTGAGGAAGAGGAGAGAGAATTGATAAATCTACTAAGAGAATATAGAGATTTGTTTGCTTGGAACTACAAGGACTTCAAAGGAGTGGACCATGAAATTTCTTCTCATAGGATCCCCATGAATCTAGAAGCCAATCTAACAAAACAGAATCCTTACACATGCAATGATACATATGTTGGCAAGATAAAAGAAGAAATAGATCGATTGATAGAAGTAGTATTTATCTATGAGGTTGAGCATAGAGAGTGGGTATCCCCCATTGCGGTTGTGTTGTGTGTGCATTAGCTTGAAGAAAGTTAATTCTGCCACAATTTGATGGATTTTCAAGTTATGAACAAGTAGAAATAGCTCTAGAGGATCAACATAAAATGGCCTTTGCCATAGAATGGGGTACTTTGCACTTTGTGTGATTCCATTCAAGCTCATCAAAGCACTTGCTACATTCCAAAGGCTGATGTGTCATGTGTTTAAGGACTTCTTGAGAAAGAACTTATAATTCTATGTGGATTATCTATGCACCCATTCCCACATAAGACAAAAAAAATCCAAGAACTTAAACATGCCTTTTACAAGTGTAGACAATATCACGTATGTTTGAAGCCAAAGGAATGCATATTCATGGTCAAACAAGGCAAGATTTTAGGACACATTGTGTCAAAGAATAGAATATCGAATGAAGATAAGGTAAGCTATAGCAGATCTACCATGGCCAAAGATGCTCAAGGAAGTACAAGTGTTTATGGGTCATTGTGGATATTATTGATGTTTTATCCACATGTATGCTATAACTGCAAAGCCTTTGTACAACCTATTGAATAGATTTGAATGGAACATCAGATGTGAAAAGTCATTCGTGGAGCTAAGATGAAGATTGTGCTTAGCCCCTTTCATGACAATGGCAGATTGGAATAAACCATTTAATGTTCATGTGGATGCTTTCAATTTTTCGATTGGATGTATGTTAGCACAACCAACAAGTGAAGGGAACATTGATCTTCCCATTGCATATCCAAGTAGATAGTTGAACATGTCAAAAAGGAACTACACTACTTTTGAGAGAGAATGATTAGGCATGGTCTATGTGGTTAAGGAACAACATTTTCTCAAAAATAAGTTTAAGTTCTTTACAGACCATCAATCTCTATTATACCTAGAGAGAAAACCTTGACATAGAGGCAGATTAGTAAGATGGTTCCTCATACTAATGGAGTATGATTTCAAAGTAGTTGTTAGAAAAGCAAAAACTCACCTAAGGACAGATCCCCTTTCTCAACTTACTTCAAGAGAATCACTGCAAGGAGTGTTAGAAGAACTTCTTGATGCTTATTTTTTGAACTTGGAAGTAGTCCGAAACAAGGCTAAGAAACTCATGCCTATTCTCACTTTTGAACCCAATAATCCGGTGGTAATAATACAAGATGAAGAAATTTGAAAGTCGCAAAAATATCATATACTTGTAGGGGCTATTTACAAGGAAATCAATCAAGGAATCTTGAATTGTTGTGTGGAAGAGAAAAAGCATAATAAGTGGTTGCAAAGAACACCTGTAGGTGCATTAGGGAAACACCCCTCAAAACAAAAAACCCTTCACACATTGAAGAGATTAGGCATATATTGGTGAACAATGGAAGCAAATTCTATAGGCTACTTAAGGATTGTCCAACTTGTATTAGTAGACCCTCTATGGAACATGCCACTTTTTATCATGTCGTTAATACCGAATTGGAGTAATCATTTAGTTGACTTTATAAGAATGTAAACTTTCCCACAAGAAATGACTTTAGTACGAAAATGAAGACTTGAGCAACAAGCTCAGGACTATATGCTCGTTGGTGATAATCTTTACAAGCATGGATGAGATGGATATTTACGACTATGTGTACCCAAGAGAGAGTACTTGAAACTCCTAGAGACTTCACACCAAGGTGTGGTGGGAGGATAGTTTGGACTTGATTGAGTGATCAAAGCAACACTATTTTCAAGTTTCTGGTGGCCTACCCTTCAGATGAATGCACATACTTATGTGAAAGATGTTTTTGCACTAGAACCCATGATGGGAGGACATGCATTCTCTAAGTGAGGAATAGACTTTGTAGGTCCTATGAATCCTCCCGGCTAAACTTTCCATGATGAATACATCATTGTAGCAACATATTATCTAACCAAATGGGTAAAAGTGAAGGCTACAAATAAGAATGATGCACAAACAAAAAACTCTTTTTTTTTTTGAAAATGTATCCACAAGATACATGTTGCCTATAAAGCTATTGACTGGTTGAGGAATGCACTTGTTGAATGAGGTGATAGAATATCTATTGCAAGAATCTATCATAATCCACAAGAAATTAGTACTGTATCGTACATAAGTGAACGGAGAGGTTGAGAGCACTATATACAACAATACTCAATGGCACTCCATTTAAAATGGTTTTTGTCCAAAATGTTGTGCTTTCACCAAATTTTTTGATACCCACTCTACAGGTTGCACAAGAGCATAAATGGATAGGCCATGAGCTACCATCCACGATCATGGACCTAGAACGTCTAGGTGAGACTAGACTTAGAGCACCAATATGATATATGCAGCTATGAAGAGCTAAAGGGATTACTTTCACCTGTAAAAGATAAAAGGTTCAAAGTAGGTGATTGTGTTTTGGTATACACTTTGAAGCAGCATGCACAAAAATTATAGAAGCGAGGGTAAGGAGTGATGATCATCAATAGGATATCCATGAGTAGAGCCATCCAATAAGTTACTCTAGAAGGAGATGTGTTCCCAAACTGTATCAGTGGGTGTTGATTCAACTATACAAAGAGCCTTTGACAAAGGAGATGCTTAACTAGCTCATTGTGTCAAAGAAACAAAAGGAAGAAGAGTAAATAATACGTGAAGAATCTCAGGTGAAAGCCTTAGAACACATCAAGAGAATGAAATTAAAATGACAAGGCTTACACCACTTAAGGAACAACAATATCCTTCCCCACTCATATGCTCATTTGATATGATATGGCTATGTCTTAGACTAAGATGAGTACCTCTCCTAGCATCATTTATAGATGGCCATTTATTTTGGTTGAGTTAGGACATGGCACAACATTCAAGACACTTATAGCCTTGACTGATTTAGAAGTGGATACTAGTGACATACGGTATTCTTGATGTTAAGATATGAACATACACATCCATCACCATTGAGTCCTACCTCATTGGATTAGGAGGTATGGAAACCCCTTGCATGGGTGAGGTGGAAATTCCCATTTCATTGCAAAATGTTCTCTTGACAATTAAAGTACTAGTATGTCATGATGAAGAACTTATTGAGCCTTTAATCTTGAGCCAAGATTGGATCTATGAGCTTGTAGTTAACATGAACCATCGAAGTCAAGCTCCTCAAGTTTGGGTACAAGAACAATGTCTTACATTTGAATTGCATTTGTCCCAAGATCTGTGATGTAGAAGAATTCGAACACTCACGAACAAGCTCAAGAGCAAGTGGAACTCCGTTCTATTCTAAAGATGAACCCTATATCACTAGCTCACACCAAGAGGTGTGCAAAGCAACAACAACTTTGTGAACCAAGAAGAACAATGGATCCATGGAGACATAGACCTATACATGTCATGAAATAGATTTGGGTATGAAAGGGTGAGAAACCACTTGCTTCTTCACAATCCAAAACACCATCGAAGAAGTAGATGAAGGGGCCAAAAAGATCAGCAACATAGCAACAAAGAAATCCATCTCCAAGAGTACTCCTAATTTGTGTACCAAAGTGGTCAATGAAGGCTGAATAGAATAGTGTACAAATTTGGGTGCCTAAGCCATGCTTGAGAGTTTAGCACTAGTTTGGTACCAAAACAGGACACATAAGTGTCCTTTTTTTACAATTTTCCAAAAAATCACACACCTTCTACAAAGAGAATTTGAGAAAATCCTTTAATACACATATTAAATATAATTCAAACGTTAATCCAGAATTATAAAACACAATAAATCATGTTTTGTGTTCATGTAAATAGCCTCTCAAGATGCTATGGTAGTGAATAGGATGAAAAAATTCCTAATCAAATGTATTTTTATCAAAAGAAAAAAATTCAGCATATGAAAGAAAAAATTATACGCATTCCTTGAAACATACATAAGATAGTTTGAGCCTCAAACTCACTTAGAAAAATCAGTTCAATTCCAATAAAATCAATTATTTTGACTTTGTACACCAAAAATAGCAACTAGTTCTAAACTTGGTTCAAACAAACTTATGGGAATCCATAGAGGTGTACAAATATGCCAACAATCAAACAAAGTATGAAGACAACAACAAAGGTATACACATATAAAATCAGTTGATATGACTCTAGTCACCAAAAACAAAAAACCAAAGACTACATATATGACTCAAAAGAATTTATGGACATCATCCAAGGTGTACACATTCAAGTTACCAAGTAGAAAATGTGTGACATAGCAAACCAAACCTTACATAGATGAGGCTAAATAATTCATTGAAATCCACCAGAATTTTCACGTCTTTGGACACAACGAAGAATCTTTTGTTGTGTAGGCACCAACCAAATTCTACAAATACAATCATGAATAGTTTGTGGATACATAACAAAGCATGTACAGTTATGGAAGAGATCCAATTTCTTCACATGAAGAAAGAAATAAGACATCAAACAAGGTGTAAACATAAGCAAAGTACCAATCTCTGAAAATCAACCAAGTTTTTCAAATCTATGTACACCAAACAAAGTAGATATATGTGTGGACACCAAGCAATATATCCACATAAAAATATTAACATCCAATTGGAATAATGCCAAGTTACAAACATTTAGCTTGATATCAAAGAAAATAAACTAGTTCCTACCAAGAAACAAGAGTCACATACATATAGAATCAAAAGAATATATAGTTCTAACATATTTAGTAAAAATATATTTTTGATAGTTGTTATATGCATAAACACAAAATCCCTTGCACACATCAACACATATTAAAACTAATACTAAAAAATCTTTGATATAATCTTTGATAACATAAAATGGTAAGGATCATTTGAAAAATTTTCATTATTTCCATCATGGATGCCATCTTCTTTTTATCAAATGAAATATGTATGCCAATTTTTTTCATTCTTATCACAATCACCCTCACGGATCACATATTATTTGATGATATTAAGAATGAAACATGGCATGAAAGCATATTTTGGAAGGTTTAATACTTAGAATAGAATTTAAATAATTATTATTTTCCATCATATTTTTTTATTCCACCTTTGGAGCTATGTTCTTTTCATGAACATAGAAATATATGCTTTGCCAATTCAACATGAAAATCAGCACCAAATGCAATGGCTACTAGTTCAAAGCGGAGGCCTCCTAACTTTGAATAAAAATATGCATTCAATTAGTGTGAAGGTTATCCATTGATAACCTACCAATTCTCTGCAATCTCACTTACACACAAATTATAGTGAGCCATTCTTTAAAAGGTGCAAAAAATGGCAGTGATCTAGAGAAGACAAGTTTCGAGTCCCTGTTTATGACTTATGGAAGTGTTCAACCTTCTCCAGAGATCCCTAGACACTTGCTTTACACTGCATAAGTCCATGAATAGCTTTCCATTTCCTAAAACATATCCAATTTGTTAAACTGTTTGAATTGTGTTATTTTTTCAGTTATGCTAAAAGTTGAGTTTCTAAAAATTCCCATTTTCTTCTTCATTTAATAACCCATGTGAAGTTGTAAAATGTTAAAGATTATATTTTTCTCTAAAACTACATGATGTGGGCTATCAAATCCAAGTGAGTATGCCATCAAAGCCTCAAGGGTTTCATCAAGAAAAATCAATCAATTTGGTGTATGTGTACCTAAGTCGTGAAGCCTTAGGGACTTGTCTCGATGCGACTAGACCTCAATCGCCCCACAAGTGCATATAGTGGTGGATCGATACACATTTAATTATCAATCCGAAGAACCATTAGAACCAAGTGTATGAAGACGTGTGTCCACATGATGGAGAGTGAAGTGGCTAAGCTACCATGTATGTGAAAAGACTTAACTACCTTTCTAACTCACTAATCCTCTGAAAATGCATGTCACGATACCACTTACAGTAGTAAGCACAAATTCAAGGTTTTCTCCTAGCTCCAAACTCCGAATATGGTCAACACTAGGTTTCTTTCAAAGCTCTTGACGAGACGCATCTATTGGTCGTATTCTCACTCAAATTTGACAGATGCACTTCAAGTTATGAGCAAAATAGTGAATGGCGGGAAGCAACAACACTTGCTCCACAACTTCTAATGGCTCACACACACACTACAGTAGTTCAAAAGCAATGGGAAGGGATAGACAACAGTGCCACACACACATTCCAAGCATTACACAAAAAGATAATGGAGAAGGAGGAAATTAGCAAGAAAGAAGCAAATTCCAAATTCTTCTTCAATTCTTCACAATGGCAAAAAGTCTCTTACAAGAGTTACAAAGTGAGTTATATACATGTGCCCTAAAAATGGTCCTTTCACACAAGAGACTGGCACTTTATTGACTAACTCTAATGTCCTACTATTTTACAAGAGTTATGTTACAATGAGGTGGGCTTATGCATCTAGAGGACTCCTCTAGTGCATTTACATAGCTTCGAGGGAATTTCATAGGATTTTGAAGAAGAAAATTTATGCTCAGTAATTTGAAATTTTTCGGGCTCCTTTTCTGTGCCCCTTTTCTCTGCAACACTCTCCCCTTCTTTGTCTCTGTCATCCCTTGATAGGCTTTGCTTTTTTTCTGCAGCTTATCTATAGCTCCTTAGTACATGCACCCAATGGTCAAAGAAGCGATAAGGATTGTCAGAGAATTTGTTACTTTATCCGAACTAAGTCCTTTGCTTCTGTAATCCCCTTGGTATTCCATACATTCATAAATCTGGGTTGCTATGTTAAGTCAGGTTGTCATGCACGCAACTAGTGGCTAAGAATGTGATATTCTTAGTCACCCTCTTCAACGTTTTAGCCTCTACCTCTTTCTAACTTTCGGTCCTCAGATATGTCTTTGTCCTCATAACTCTGACCCTGTTGTACTGCTCTGGCGTGTTTATTTCTTTACATTGCATGCATTAAGTGGAGGCCTCAGAGGTCTAGACGCATGCATATTGTGGATGAGGAAGCTTTGTGCAACTTCCCTTAAAAGGTCATGGAGTGTTGTATTTCTTTGTTTCCACTCTTCGGGACCTGGTCCTTTTGCGTTGTAGCCTGATGCATGACCCTACGAGGCTTTGGGCAGTGGGTGGCTCTTTCTTAGTGAGCCATTTTGTTCTTTGATCTTCTTCTTCTTCTCTTTTTGCTTGATTATCCCTCCATAGGTCCCTCCTCCTGAACTCTATTGTCCCCGACATGCTTTTTGTGGCGACATGCATAGGTTTGTATGACATTTTGCTCTCTTTGATTAAGAAAATTTGCTTGACATATCATCAGCTCTTTCCATTGGATTGACTTTACCCCGTCGTCTGGTGCCTGTCTATGGTCTGCAAAAAAGCTTAGTTCGTAGGCCACCAGTTGCGCGTTTAAGTTGGACGAGATCTTTACAAATATGTAAAAAATGCTTCTTCGAACATTTGCATATAGGGACTCGGTAGAAACATAAGCCTTGAGTATATTGCCATAATAGTTAAACGGCTAGGGGTAGTAGATAGATAAAAAATTAGGGCATCTGCTCCTCGGTTAATTCTAATGAAGTTCAAAAATGTATACTATGTGTGCTAAAATACTTTTAATACTGTAAATAGCATACTCAAAAATTTGTTTGTCATTTTGATGGCTAAATCTAGTACCATGGCATATCAGGATAGCCAAAATTCTATTGTCTGCACCATGTATTCCTTTGTTGGTAAGTAGTTGCATGGTGGACTAGGTAATAGCGGATAATTCAGCCATTGGTTATTTAAGCTACCTTGGCACTGTGCTTCCCAAAATTGCATCCAGGAGCATCTTCTAGGGACTAGGCAAAAAGAGGGATTGACTTGAAGTATGTACAGTGTTGACTCCAAGTGTACCCTTAGCGTTGGATTCTTCTCCAAAAACTTGAGTCTCCACACAAGATCTGCCTTATCAAATTCTTCTTGTGTATATGTGAATGTCTGCAGATTGAATTGCAAATCGTGATCAAGTTATTTATTGGTGATCTTCTTTATATACTGCCGTGTCTCTTCCTTGAGTAATCTGTAAGGTATATTGATCGGCTTCAAAATCTGGTCCAAGCTCTTGCTTTCAATCTTTGCCTCTTTCATTACCTTGACCACCTACTCTTCAAACTATTCCGTAAGTTGGGACACTAGTAGTGCCCTCTCATGTCGGCTTAGTTCTGCAATAGCCCGATCATGTCTTTCAGTGTTTGGCTATGTTGCTTCCCTTATCGTGAATGATGCATGGGGGAAGAAAGAGGACGTACCTCAGCCTCCTTAGTAGCCGCATGGGAGCTTGGAACTACTAGTGTCTCCGTTGTTACCTGTTGTTCGATTTGGGCTCTTAATTGTGCAATGAGTTCATCTTTTTCTGTGATTGCCTTGGCCTCTTGTGTGATTGTCTCTTTATTCTTCAATAGTTCTTCTCCTATGGCAGCCATTTGGTTAGCATCCTCATTGCATTGTTCAATGAATTTATTCTCAGCCACCTTCCATTTTTTCCTAAGTTCATTAGTTTCATGCATATATCTCTTCTCCCATTCTTCTTTGATAGCTTGCTCTTGTTTTAGATGATCTTCATACTCTGCAATTTGATCTTCCAATGCCTTTGTGTCGGTTGCTATCATTTTGTGTGCTTCTATAGGTTGGTTGCATAGGATGGCAGTCATAAGCTCTTTATTCATGTGTCTTAAGTTCTCTGCTTCATCCATATATACTTTTATTTGGGATTCAAGCAGCTTACTTCTAGCACTCATTCTTGATTTCTCAGCTCACCTGCTTCATATTTACTTTGGAGTTCTTTTAGTTGATCTTGGAGCTGCTGGTTCTCCTGTGTTAGGATGGTGCATTTCTCCATGGCCTCTTTAGCTTCTAGTGCTTTGGCCGAGAGTGCCTGTTGAGATTGAATTAATTGCGCAAAAAAGTTTTCACTTCTTACCTGGAATTGGCTTCTCTCTCTCATCGCCTTGTCGTAGTCTACATCTTCTTTGAGCATTTGTTGTTGAGTGTCCATAGCCGTTTATATCACCTGCTTTACTACCAGCTTTAATTGAGCCACATCCACATTCAACCATGTTTTTGGGATGCTTGAATCTTTGCCCATTAATACATCCTTGCCTTTATCAACATGTATGGTGTCATTATATGGTTGTCTTATTTGAAGATGAACTTCTCTCTCTCTTTCTTCTTCCTCTTTTTTGGTCGATTTTGTAGCACTTCCTTGAAAGGTAACATCTAATGGAGAGGGCTCTGCTACAACCTTGATCGGCATGAATGGCTCGGGCTCCTCCACTCCTTCCTGTTCTTTCTCTTCCTTTGGTCTCTTTACTGGGGCATCACCATCTAAGTGAGTCTCTGTGATTTGAATGTTTGTCTCTTCATTCATTTTGAATTCATGAATTCCCTCTTTAGGTGATTCTTGCCTTGTTGTGTCCATGATGGTGTCATCAAGAGTTTGATTTATCTTTGTGCTTGCCACTCCAAAGTCATCTGTGACTTGATTCGATTCCTCCCAATTACCATCATCTTTTGAATCACTTTTAATGTGCACATTCATCATGGAGGGTTCCTGCTCTCCTTGTGTATCAGAAGATAAACTAGAGTTGGCCAATCCCAACTCTCTATATCGATGAACTTTAGTCAGTCTTTTTCTTTGCTCTGTATCTTCATGAGACTGTTTGTAATGATGCCCTTGTACTAGCAGGTTTACCTGACCCTCCATGTATTGATGATTTGCTTCCATTGCTTCTCTTAGCTCCTCTTCCGTAATGGGCGTGTTGTCTTCCATCCTTGTCCTTGGAAGTACATGTATCCTCTTTGAAGCTGGAAATGCTTCTTCTACCTTCATCATTTCTCGTAGTCTTTTGGTGCCTCTCATTCTTGGTTGCGAGCTAGTTTTGGCTTCTTCCATTAATGTTACACTCTTCTTTGTCCTTGGAACTGTGGCTAATTTTGCATACCTAGCCATATCCGAAGACCAAGGCATCTCCTTCAAATGTTCCTGGATACCTAATGCATGGTAGATAAGTATGGTCAGTGCGACACTTCCGTTCAATAACTTTTTATGTTTCCATTGCTTCTTAGCTTCAAAAAGATGCTCTTGGATGTATGGCGTCATGTTCACTTGATTGCCGATCTGTTTGATAGCATGGGACAACATCTGCACTATGATTTTCTGTGGTGTTGTGTATCAATGCATGTTCGGAAAGCAAAAATGTTGATGAATCAAATGGACTTCTTCTTCTATATCTATACAATTAATATCCGTGAATTTTCGTGTCTTCATTCCTCGGTTTTCATCTTTCAAAATGGTGTTTTCATCCTTTTTCCATCCAAAAGCTTCCTTAATCAAGTCATGAGTGAATTAGATGATCACCCATTCCCCTACCTCATCTAGTACTCTTGCTTCCAGCACTAATGGGTTATGTAATGCTGGTTGAAGTGTATTCATCACTTGAGTGCACCTTTGGAAGTCCAGCTTGTACATTGGTAGTTCAAAATATTTTTGAATACCTCCCTTAGTCATTATGTCCATAGTCAATGGGAGTTGATGTATGACTTTGAAATCTTGGGACATGATTGGTAACTGATGGTCCGTGTCCATAATCTTTATTGTCACTAAGCAAAGATAATCTCCAGCAGGTTGGTCCTCTTGAAACCAATAACCTTTGGCTTTGGTCACACTTTGTAATGGAAACTCTAGCACTTCTTCTTGAATCGTTGATTCGAAATCCTCAGAAGCCATCTGCACTTGTAATAAAGAGAGAATCAGCTTCTAGCAGAAACCAATTCATGTGTTATGTGTGGCTTAGTGATATGTCGTTTCCTTCATCACTTTGTTCCCCCTTGCTTAAGTGGGTAAGGTCTCTTACCACACTTTTTTTTATTTTTACTCCTATAAGAAAACAAAAGTTAGTTCTAGCCGAAGCCTTTATTTATTTACACTATAGGTTCATTCCTATGGAAGTAGAATCTAACCCATGATGGAAATGTGCCCCACTAGTTTTGTTGAAAATATGGTGTGTTGAATGCATGCCCTTATAACGTGGCCCTGGCATGCATACTCTAGGTGCATTGGACTCTTCATGAGTGCAAGTGGAATCTTGTTGAGTAGGTTGTTCCTATCCTTGTTGTCTTCTTGGTCTCCATATCCACCTTGTAGTTGGCGATTTAGGCCTCTGCCTCTGTCGGGCTTGTCGTTCTTTGGTGCTTGTCTTTTTCTTACTCGTGGTTTGAGTATTTGATGTTGTGTTCCTTCTGTACCCTTGATAAGTCCTTTTGGACTTCTTGCTTCATTTTGTAGGCATGATAGCTCATCAATTCTCTTACATTCTTGAGTTGCAGTCTCTCTGACCTTCTTTGGTATCCATATGCATTGTTGTGTCTTTTGGGCTACTACTAATGATTTGGGAAGCCAAACATGAAGGAGTCTTTGTGGTTTCGATTGTGATGATGAGTACTGGTTGTCTCTCCTCGTTTTTATTGAATGACTGGTCTTCTTCTAAGTTGAATCATCTGGTTTAGCCATTCAATCCTTCTGAACCCATTGCAAACAAGTATTACGTAGATGTGATGTTTGAGTAGTAGACCTCCATGTGGATATTATTCTCTTTGTGTAAGAGAATTTAACAAGCATTGTCCTCACTTTCTCTCTCAAGTTCATCTCTCATGGGAAATGAGGGCACATTATCAAGCAACACTTTCTTATTTGTTGACAAGTCTAGATTAGGGCATTCTTTGGATAAGCACACTATTGATTCGTTATTTGACTTCATCTCTAAGGTTTCTTTCTCAAGCTTTATAACCTCCTGAACGTGAGGTCTTTCTTCTAATTAGCTAAAGATTTCCTTATGTCCTATTTTGGCTAATATGTATCCTTGTGCAAGATGAATGCTCACTTCATTTTCGATAATCCAATCTTGCCCTAGGATCAGATTTTCAATTAGGTCTTCATCCTTGCATACCAAAACTCGTTGTTCCATAGTGGAATTTCCCAGGCGCAGAGATATTTGGGTTTCTCAAACACATTCTATAACATGGCCTCCAATGCCTATCATGCATACTTTAGTGGGACTTATGGTCATTTGAAGGTGTGTAATTAACATCTTTCGTATGCAGCTTAGGGCTGCTCCTGAGTCAATCAGCACATCTATCAATTGGTACTCCGTGGTTCCAATCCCTAGGTTTAAATATGGTTGGGATATACTAAGGCTCTCCTTGCCGGCTTTATTGACTTGGTAATTGGCCATAGGTATGGGTCCTTCTCCTTGTAGATATCGTTCATCCCTTTGCCTTATCCACTCCTTCCATTTCTTGATATGCTCTACTACTTCTTGGCATGCTTCTTCTCGAATCCTCTCCTCTTCCTTCTTTCAGTTTTATGCTCCTATGAGTCGTGCTAACATCTCATCCGTCAATGGCTCCATATATCGTTTCACTCTACAACCACTTATGTAGTTAGGAAGTATATCTCCATCTAAGGTGGCTAGATTGACTGCTTTGCTAGTTGAGATCCTATTAATCAGCAATGGTCTGTATCCACATTTTTGTAGTTTCTTTGCATGTTGCTTCAGTGTATACACAAGGACTAAATCTCCTTCCTTTAAACATTTTTCTTTCATATGTGCATCATAATATGCTTCATGTCTCCTTTTAGTTGAATAAATTCTCGCAGCTACTTGTAGTCTTGTTTTGTGTAACTTCTCAACCTGCTCGAGTTGCTTAGATAGCTCATGTCTTGTCCACTCATACTATTATGCTACTCGTAAAGTAGGTACCAAAAAGTTGATTGGAAAAATAGCATTTTGTCCATAAACTAGGTTAAATGGAGTAGTTCCAATGGCTATTTTGTAAGCCATATGGAAGGCCCAAATTGCATGATGCAATTGCTTCTCCCAATCTGACCTTCCATTATTGACCATACATAACACTTTATTGGAACTCTCTGCTTGACCATTGGCTTGAGGGTGATATGGGGCTGATTTTCTATGAATCACTAGGAATTCATTCATCAAGGACTCTATCACTTTGTTAATGAAGTGTGCTCCTCTATCACTCACTATCTCTATAGGCAGTCCAAAGCAAGTAAAGATGTTCTCAAAGAGAAAATTTATCGTGGTTTGAGCATCGTTCTTTCTAGCTACTTTTGCTTCTACCCATTTAGTTAGGTAATCTGTTGCCACTATTATGTACTCAGCGTGTGATCCTTTGGCTGGTGGGTTAATAGGTCCTATGAAATCAATACCCCACTTGGAAAAGGCTTTCGCACAAACCATGGGTCTTAGAGGCATATCGTCTCTTCTAATAGGATACTTGGATCTTTGGCAGACCTGACAACTTTGTACGTAAGTGTCTACGTCCATATGTAGAGTTTGCTACCACAAGCCTGCAAAGAGAATCATTTTCACTGTTCTTTCAGCTGAAAAATGTCCCCTTGTGGCACCTACATGCGCCATTTCTAATATAGGTAAGTACTCTCCTTCATGTGCACATAGCCGTAGCTGATTGTCCTTTCCTCTTTTGAATAGTTGTTTTCCCAATATGACATAATGCTTGCTCATTTCTTCTAGGGATCACTTTCTAGCTAGACTTGCTCCTTCCTCATGCTCTCATGTTTTTAAGAACTTCACCAATGTCCTACTCCAGTTTGGTGCTATGGTAGAGAACTGCAATGATGTATGGTCTTCTGGAGTATTTTCTTGGCAATCAGAGCAATTGATGACATATTCATGAACATCCTTGGGCATATCTGGCCAATAAACTCCTAATAGTATTAATTCCCTTAGTGTTCCATGAGTTCCCTTATGCATTCTCCATCTATTTTTGTGACCTTGCTCAATTAAATTTTTCTGCTCAGTTTCTTCTACACACCTTGATAATACAACATTGGATTCTTTATAGTACACACTTCTTGCCACAATGTGTATGTTGCGCAATTGCAGAAATCCCTTCCTAACATCTTTGTTAATTTGATGTTGTGGTCCATGAGTGAGTATTGGAATTAACTTCTCTGCCCACTTAGGGCATACTTCCAAGTTGAACAAATATGTGTCTGGTATGTCATCCGCCACTCCATTGGGTGGTTCTCCATGAGTTAACCTAGATAGATGATTAGCTCTTATGTGGGTATTTCCTTTTTTTACTACCACTTCGAATTCGAACTCCATTAGTAACAGAAACCATCTTACTAGCCTTCCCGTGGTATAAGGCTTATTGACCAGGTACAATAAGGCATGATGGTCTATGAAGAACTTGAACTTGTTGGCTAGAAGGTAGTGTCTAAATTTCTTTACTGCATACACCATTCCTTAGCCTTCTCATTCTGTAGTCGTATAGTTTCTTTCCGCTTGATTCAGTTGTCTGGTCGCATAAGCAATAGGATGGTCTAATTTTCCTTCATCTGTAGGTTGAGCTTGAATGCATCCTATAGCGTAGTTGGAGGCATCTACATGTATATGAAACGGTTTATTTCGGTTGGGTATTCTTAAAATAGGTGTTGTACTTAGTCGTCTTTTTAGTTCCTCAAACTCTTTCTCACATTCAGCTGTCCACGTGAATTGGGTTAATAATCCATAGAGTGACTTGGCAATTACGGCGTACATGTGAATTAATCTATGATAGTATCCACAATGAACCATAAAAGCTTGTACTTCCTTAGCATTTTTTGGTCTTGATAGCTCTAGGATTACCTTTATCTTATCTTCATCAGTGGAAATTTTGTTCTTGGATACAATGTGTCCTAGGATTTTTCCTTGTCTCACCATAAAGATGCATTTCTGAGGATTCAGGCACACTCTAAATTGTTGACACTTATCAAATATCCTTGGTAACTCTGAAATGTATTCATGTCTCTGGCCTGAGTATGTGTATATGAGGCATATACATAGGATCATCTATGGATCGGTAATTTTGATCTCCAATAGGCCACATGAGAGTCTTTTTCTCTTCCCGCTTTGCTTCCTTACACATCCATAGTTGAGCATCTTCGTGCATCCAAGATTCGTCACTTTGAACCTGTGTTATGGATTTACAGATCATCTTCTTCCTTGTGTATGAGGTTCCATTGCAATGGGGGTATGTCCCTATATGAGAATGTATGCAAATTGATCTTTGTAGTAGTTCCCTGATGTTGTACGTACAATGCATCACTTCCCCAGTCTTGCACCACCCTGAGTTGTCTTATGAATGGTCATCCTAATATCATTTCATAGTTATTTGCTTTTCCAAATTGACATACTGCTAGTGTGATGGAGAGTGTTAATCTCCAAAAGAACAAGTTAACCTTGAATTTAGATCACCTCTATATCAAGATTAACTTTAGACTCCACCAAACTTAGAGATCATTCACCAATTTATCAGAAAATTGATTATTCTGAAAAATTCAGCTTCTTCAGAAAAGTCTGCTGCAGATTAATCACTCATTGACTAATCAATCCTGTAAAGTTTTTGATAAAACTTTGCACAACACTTTGCCTTAAGGTTGCGCAACTTTACCAAGTTAAATCTCTCAAAAAGATTGAGTATATACTGAGAAATGTGTGAAACACTTTACCTATGTCTGAAAGAGCTTCTCTGCAATGGCGACTTTGACACCTGCAATTTCTTAGCACTGGTTCTCCCAACTCTGAACCCGTTTGATCAAGATCTTTTAGCCATAGATGGCTTACCTTCCAACTTAGATTTTAAGCCCTCATTTGTGTAAAACTTTACACTGTGGACTGAGCAATGATCATTTCATTGAAGATGAAATGTGCGCCAGATTTTACGACTCTTAGAACATTCTTACATATGAATGTTCCTAATCAAAATTCTCTCAGCTTGATTACAATTAACCTCTCAAATTCTAGCCATAGATAGATTAGCTATGGACTTAGACACGTGCAGAAGGATTTCTCAAAAGATTAAACACAGAAGGAGCAGACTGCTAAACATCGGGCGCAAGTTTCTCGATTTCTTCAGAAAAATTTACATACAAGTGAGGATGGATGATTCACTCACTTCCAATGTGTCTAATGACACTAATTTCTCTCTCCCTATTCTCTAATCTTCTTCTGCTCTCTTTGCCCGACATTTTCCAACATATTTATATATGAATATATACAAGTGTATGACTAAACAAAGATATAAGTCAGCTAATGTACATATGTGTACATATCTTTGGATTTTCTGAACATGTCCTTCCTTCAACCATCTGTCTTTGTTTTCTTCTTGACTCCTTGACTTCATTCCTCTATAATTCTTCAATTGATGATTGTCATGCACCAACAGCTCCCCCTCAATCATTAATTGAGGTTCTTCTCTATCTTCTTTATTCCAGCCATATCCTTGAATCTTTGTAGTTTTGGTCCATCTAGACTTTTTGTCATCATATCTGCAACTTGATCTTTTGTGGGAGTGTGTATGACTTCAATCTCCTTCTCAATGACCTTCTCTCTCAGAAAATGATACTGTATTTCAATATGCTTAGTTCTAGCATGAAATACAGGATTAGCTGCCAAGTATAATGAACTCATATTGTCTCCACAAATAATAGGAGTACTCTGAATCACATCAAAAACTTTCAAAAGTGTCTTTAGCCATATTACCTCTTTTGCAGCTTCCACCATACCTTTATATTCTGCTTCTGTAGATGACAAAGCAACTGTATGTTGCTTCTTGGAACACCATGAAATCAATTTGTCTCCTACATAGCACAAGTATCCATGTGTTGATCTTCTATCATCCACATTACCTGCCCAATCTGCATCACTATATATCTTCACTCTTGTATCAGAAGTAAATCCATAGTACAACCCTTCTCTGAGTGTACCCTTGATGTACCTAAGTACTCTTTGTCCTGAAATCCAATGTTCCTTTCTAGGACAATGCATAAATTGTGAAAGCACACCAACTGCATATGACAAATCAGGCCTTGTTAATGTAGCATAAATCAAGCTACCAACCAAACTTTGATAGAGTTTCATATCTCTGAATTCTTCTCCTCCAAACCTAGATAATTTATGGTTCACTTCCAAAGGTGTAGGTGCAACCCTGCAATCTTCCATTTTAAATTTGGTTAGCAAATTTTTAAGATACCTTTCTTGGGTCACATATACTCCATGTTGAGTATAAGAGATCTCCATTCCCAAGAAGAATGATAGGTTCCCCAAATCACTGATTTTAAACTCTTTCTCCATCTGCTTCTTGATCATTTGTATTCCCTTATCATCTGTTCCTGTAAGTATTATGTCATCAACATAAATACAAACATAAATGAACCCATCTTCACTTGCTTTGACTAGCAAGCTACTATCTGCCTTTGATGCTTGAAATCCAAGATCATTCAAGAATTTTACAAGCCTATAATTCCAAGCCCTTGGGGCTTGCTTTAACCCATACAAAGCTCTCTTGAGCTTACACACATAATTTGGACTCACTTGATCTTTGAACCCATCTGGTTGCTCCATGTAGACTTCATCTGAAATGTAACCATTTAAGAAAGCATTTTTTACATCTAATTGAGATAACTTCCAACCTTTGCAAGCAGCAATTGCTATGAGTGTCCTGATGGTTGTCATCTTTGCCACAGGACTATAAGTCTCATCATAGTCCACTCCATATGTCTGTGCATACCCTTTCACAACAAGTCTAGCTTTGTACCTAGACACACTTCCATCTGCAAATCTCTTTGTTTTGTAAACCCACTTACATCCAATGATCTTCTGACTATTAGGTTTAGGAACCAAATCCCATGTTTGATTCTCTATCAATGCATCATACTCCTCTTGCATAGCATCTTCCCAATTCTTTTTCCCTTTGGCCTCTTCATATGTAGAAGGGTCTTCATCTGCTTTTACCAAATAAGCATAATCTTTAGTAGTTAAGAATGAAGTGTCATAGCTATACCTTGTAGGTTGCCATTTGTGCCTAGATGACCTCCTAACTTCTGCACTTCTTGAAGTTTCTGGTTCATCACATTCTGGATCAAACCTTGGCCTCTCTTCAACTTCAACCTGCACTTCATTGTTCTCACTTTCATCAAGTAATTGAATCTTTGCTTTACCTTTTCTTTGATCCACTACTTCTTCATCATCTGCATGTACATTATATTTACCTGCATACCAAGTACCTTGCTCATCAAATGTAACATCCTTGGATACAAGGAATTGCTTTGTGGATGGACTCCACAACCTGTATCCCATTTGCTTATCATCATAACCAATGAATACATACTTTTCTGCCTTAGGTTCCAACTTATGCCTCAATTGAGATGGCACATATGCATATGCAAAGCACCCAAATATTCTGCAATGATCCAAGGTAGGTTTCTTACCCCACCAAGCTTCATATGGTGTCATACCCTGCAAAGCTTTACAAGGCAATCTATTAACCAAATAAGTAGCTGTGTTTACAGCCTCTGCCCACAAATAATTTGGGCAATTCTTCTCTTTCATCATGGACCTTGCAAATTCAACAAGTGTCCTGTTTCTTCTTTCTGCTACCCCATTTTGTTGAGGAGAGTACCTGCAAGTGACTTCTCTCTTTATACCTGCATTCCACAAATAATCATTGAACTCATTTGAAAAATACTCTCCCCCTCCATCTGACCTTAGTCTCTTCAATTTTTGACCTGTAATCCTTTCTGCATATGCATGATAGTGTTTAAATGTATTAAACACTTCTGACTTTTCTTTAATCACATAAATTGTGATCCACCTGGTAGCATCATCAACATATATGACATAATATCTTGAACCATTTATACTAAAGTCCTTTGAAGGACCCCACACATCTATATGCACCAATTCAAGTCTTTCTGAATACATAAACCCATGCTTGGAATAGGATTGCTTATGAGCCTTACCTAATTGACATGCCTCACATCTGTATGTCATGTGTTGACCTGCAATGTTAGGCATTCCAAGCACTGAATCATTGTTAATCATTTCTTTGATACCTCTTTCATTAAAGTGTCCAAGTCTTTTGTGCCAAAGATCCAATTCTGACACCTTCTGCTCTCCATATGTGAACATAGCATGTCCAACATTTCCTTGTACCTTCAATGTGAAGAGCCTTCCTTCTTTCTTTCCTGCAATAACTTGTTTATACCCTTGACTAGGATCTTCCACATAAACTCCATCATTGGTAAACCTTACCTCATAACCTTTTTCCACAATTTGACCTACACTGATCAAATTCTTTGGAATTGTGGGAACATAAAGTACCTTACTCAGAAGAGTGCTCCCATCCTTAGCTTTGACTGAACCAATTGACTTTACCTTATGCTTTGTATTATCACCTGTCTGAACTGTATGATTAATTGCATTATGATCTAGATCAGTCATCAAAGCAATATTTCCACTCAAATGATTACTACATCCTGAATCAATATAAAACACTCTCATGTCCTCATGTGAAGTTTCACATGTATTCATAATGAGAGTCGAGTCCTCCTTTTGATCTGATGCATAGTTGTAGTAGGTGTTATTATAGGATTGACTTTGGAAGTTTCTTCCACCACCTCTTCCAAAAGAATTCCTACCACCTCTACTTCTGAAGTTTCCTCTCTGAAATCTACCACCTCTTGCTCTTTGATTAAAGTTCTGATAATTACCATTGTTTTGATTATTATGCCAACAATCATGAGATAGATGATTGGTCTTACCACATATCCAACAAGCTCTTGCATTCTCTTTGTTGTTTCTACCTCTTCCTCTACTTCTGCCATTTCCTCTTTCTCTTATGAAGTTTGCTTGGTTTGAAGTACCTTCTTCTTCACCTGATTGTTGCTTCCCTTTGTTGGCTTTCTTCTTGTCTTTAGAATACATTGCATGACCTGCACTCTTATCAACATCTCCTTTGACATCATTCTCAAAAGTTAGCATATGACCTAACAATTGATTCAAATCAGGAGTAAAGTGATCTAATGAAAGTTCTGTAGATAAAATGAAAGGCTTCCATTTCTCATCTCCTCTTAGCCCTGTGAGTATTTGTCTTACCAATTTGTCTTCTTCAATATCTTCATCCACTGCACCTAAAGAATCTGCAATGTCCTTCATCTTTGTCACATAATCAGAGATTGATTGTGAGGCCTTCTTCTTGAAGGTAGTAAACTCTGCCCATAGTGAAGCCTTCCTTGATTTGGTTGTATTTTGGAAATGCTCTTCCAAAGCATTCCAAATGTCACATGCACTTTCAAGTCCTCTAATGTGAGGAAGCAAATAGTCATTGACTGCCATGTAGATGATGCTTCTTGCTTGAGCATCCTTCTTCATCCAATTCTTCAAATCTGCAAGCTCCTCCCTAGTTGGAACACTAGGATCTCTGAATTCTGGCTTTTCTTCATCTCCTGTGATGTATCCTATCAGATCTTTGCTCATAAGATGAGCTTCCATCCTCATAGACCATGCAGGATAGTTCTCTCTATCCAACTTTTCAATTTGGAGACTATCTCCCATCTTTACTTCACCTGTAGCTTCAAATCTTTAACCTTTACAGATAATGAGTGTACCTTTACTTCGAATGTTGCTCCTTCTGATCCTTTTGATGCTCTTTGTATGTCTTCCTTCAATCTTTCTTCACACTTTAACCTTTTGCACCTTCGAAATGTAAAGTTTTGTATTTCTGCAGTAGTTGGAGTCTCCTTCACTTCAATTTTGACACAACCTGCTCTGATGAGTGTTTTAAAGAGAATGATCAAAAACCAAAAGAGAAAGATAGTAAGGATGAACTATCCAGCACTTAGGGCAAATCAATTTTTGTAATCCCTAAACTGGAAGCTAATTGGCCACAAGATTTGTGGGCCAAGATTCAAGAAGACTGTTGGAAAAAGAATGGAAGTTCAAGAACACCTTTTGAGGAGTTGAATATTGAAGAAAACCAGACAACTCCAATTTTGGATGAAGTATATGAAGAAGTTTCCATATTAGACCGAAATAGGGAAGAAGTACACAACATTTCTACCTACCAAACTATATGGGAGATTACGAGAAAGGATCAATCAATAGTCTTCAGGTAAGAGCTCTCACAATCTAGAAAAACTCAAGAAGATCAAGGTACAATGTCAGTTGACTGTGGAAGAATTACTACAAGCCAAATTGCAATTATGGAAATAATTAGCGGGACAGTTGAGGTTAGAAGATAAGGAGAATAAAAAGGAAAATAAAGAAATTGAAGTCCCTTCTACCATACAAATCCCTGTGGATAAAGTCAAAGAATTTAGTGAGGGAGATGAGGGTAACACTTTCTTACCCATCACATATAATGGATACATGACTAAAGCCATTTTAGACACAGAAGTAGGTGTAGGCATAGCCACCAAAGAAATTTGGGAGAAATGGGGAAAGCAAGCCCTACGACCAACACGTATGAAGCTTCAATTAACAGATGACCATGTAGAGAGACCCCTGGGAATACTGGAGAAAATTAAGCTGACTACCTGCAGAGTGGAATTTGAGCACACACTATGTTGGTGCATGACAATCATCAATTGAAGAATTATAGAGGAATGAAGTCAAGGAGTCAAGAAGAAAACAAAGACAGATGGTTGAAGGAAGGACATGTTCAGAAAATCCAAAGATATGTACACATATGTACATTAGCTGACTTATATCTTTGTTTAGTCATACACTTGTATATATTCATATATAAATATGTTGGAAAATGTCGGGCAAAGAGAGCAGAAGAAGATTAGAGAATAGGGAGAGAGAAATTAGTGTCATTAGACACATTGGAAGTGAGTGAATCATCCATCCTCACTTGTATGTAAATTTTTTTGAAGAAATCGAGAAACTTGCGCCCGATGTTTAGCAGTCTGCTCCTTCTGTGTTTAATCTTTTGAGAAATCCTTCTGCACGTGTCTAAGTCCATAGCTAATCTATCTATGGCTAGAATTTGAGAGTTTAATTGTAATCAGGCTGAGAGAATTTTGATTAGGAACATTCATATGTAAGAATGTTCTAAGAGTCGTAAAATCTGGCGCACATTTCATCTTCAATGAAATGATCATTGCTCAGTCCACAGTGTAAAGTTTTACACAAATGAGAGCTTAAAATCTAAGTTGGAAGGTAAGCCATCTATGGCTAAAAGATCTTGATCAAACGGGTTCAGAGTTGGGAGAACCAGTGCTAAGAAATTGCAGGTGTCAAAGTCGCCATTGCAGAGAAGCTCTTTCAGACATAGGTAAAGTGTTTCACACATTTCTCAGTATATACTCAATCTTTTTGAGAGATTTAACTTGGTAAAGTTGCGCAACCTTAAGGCGAAGTGTTATGCAAAGTTTTATCAAAAACTTTACAGGATTGATTAGTCAATGAGTGATTAATCTGCAGCAGACTTTTCTGAAGAAGCTGAATTTTTCATAATAATCAATTTTCTGATAAATTGGTGAATGATCTCTAAGTTTGGTGGAGTCTAAAGTTAATCTTGATATAGAGGTGATCTAAATTCAAGGTTAACTTTTTGCATATCGCAAGTCTCTCCTTTTCTAACGCCCTTGTGGGTAAAGTTTCTCATGTTGCTCTATGTTTGGTCCAGTCGTGATTCTACCTTGGTAAGCTTTCAGCCACATGTCTAGGTCTTCTGGTCTTGGATCTGCTAGGATTGATCTTGGGGTGTCTTGTTTCTGTGTATGAGACTTAAGTGGTGTATTCTCTTGTATTTCCGGTTACTTAGGTTTCTTTCCATCTTTTACGTCCTTCTTGTCCTCCTTACTTTTATTTTTCATCCATTTGCTTCTATGTTTTTCCCTTCTGTCCTTCCAACTTTGTGTCTTCTTTGTTTGGGTACTCTCACATGGGTCTTCAAAATCGTCCACTACTTGTATTTTGGGTTCTAGGTCTTTATCCCTTTCTTGTTCATAGTCTACTTTCTTTCTCTCTTGTCCTCTGGCTTGTGCTTACGTGATAGCTTTTAATGGTACTGTGTACTCCCTATCACTTCCTGATGATTCAATACTTCAATCACATTGATTTGTTATGTTGTGTTATGAGTCTTATTGGGATTCTTTGTACAATCTCTAAATAGATGTTCCTTTCCACACTCATTGCACTACCCTTCCCAAGTCCTAAGAGGTGGTGGGTTGTATGGCAGAGTGCATTCTCTTATGAGGTGGTCTCCTCCGCATCTATAGCATGGTCCTTCTGGCACAAGTGGTCTAATGGGTGTTCTCATAGGTGTTGGAGCTTTCGGTGCAGTGTACATTAGGTTTGCAAACTCTGGCCCATATGTGTTGTCATATTCCTCATAACCATAGTATTGTTGGTCATAAGTTTGGTCATACTCCATCAGACTAGTGTCATAGGGGTAGTATTCTCCTTAGGTTTGCTCATATCCCTGAGTCATTGCTTTTGTAATAGCTAAAGGTGTGGCTGGTACTATGGCTTTTTCCATGTTCTCTTCTAGTTGGGTATATTTAATTGGCACTGCACTCTATGGAAGGGGTGGTTGTTGTCCTAATACGGGTTGCGGTTGTCCATATCGCCCTTGTTCATATGGTCTAAGTGCTCCTTGTGGGCCTGCATAGGGATTGTATCTTGAAATCTCTCATCCTTGTTCTCTAGGAGGGTATCCATAAGGCCTATACTGAGGTTGATTTAAGGGCCTTGACTGTCTGTTGAATGGGTAATTTTTAGTAGTATGGTTAGTCTATTTTTGTTCTATATGGCACTATAGGTTGGGTCCTTGAGGTGGTTGCCTATTGTATGGATAAGCTTGAGGCATGCCTATTCCTCCTCTTGCACACATGTGAGATGGGTGATCTCCACCACATAAGCTACATCCCTGAACTATAGGCATTCTCATAGGTGGATTCTGGTAATTCCTCTATCCATGGACTCCTAACTTCTTTCCTACCAGTTCTACTAGCTCTTCCACATTACTGGAGTTAGATGTCACTGTACTTCTAGTGTCTTCTCATTTAGTAGGACTTGGTGTACTTTTGAGTTCATCAACTAGATTGTTCTCTAGGTCAATACATTCTTGAAGGCACTCGCTTGGAGTCTATAGCTGTTTCACATACACTAGGGTTCTCAATGTCCCATTTGTCAATCCGTCCAAGAATAGGGATATCATTTTTTGTTGGGAGGGTCTTTCTATTACTGGGCATCTATCGACATATTGATTAAATCTTTGGGTAGCGTTTTCACTGTTTCATTTGGGTTCTATTTGAAGCTACGGATTAAGAATGACAAGTTGTGTTTAATCCCCCTATTGGTGAATTCTCGAATGAACTCTTGGAAAAATTGCTAAATATTTCCAAATTGATTTGGGTTCGATGGTTGGAACCAAGTCAAAGCCGTCCTTGTGAGGGTAAGTCCAAAGGATTCATATTGAACAAAGAAGTCATCTAGTTGCTTGGCTCGTAACACTTGTTTAAACTCTGCAATGTGATCATATGGTTCTCCCATTCCATCATAGTGGTTTCTCATGCATTTAGCAACCTGAATTGGTCTCAACTTCCTTATAGGTTCCAGTGGTCTGGGCATCACATGAATTGTTAGTCTAATTGGGGGTATTCTTGGTTGTATGCCTGGCTGTGGTCTTGGTCTAATGGGTAGACGGTTCATGTTTCCTATCCCTGGGTGGGTTTGGTTGTGTGACTAAACTCTTGGCATTGTGAGTTGCACATGAGTTTGATTTGGAACACTTCATTGGCTCGTTTTTTCTGACATTGTATTCTCCGTTACTGAATGGGTTCTGAAAGGGTTGTGTGAGGTGGTTGCCTGCTCTCGAGGAGGGAATACAAGCAATCCCATATACTTCAATTGAGACCTATCAACTGCTTCTATCAGCCAATACCTTCTTTGGTTCTGGTCTAGGTATGTGACTCTAGAATCATCTTCAGGATCTTTCAACTCATAGAAATTCATTGGGCTTACTTCCTGTCCTCGTGTGGTAGTCGGTTTGTAATAGTAGGTCTGACCTATGGATCAGGTATACATCCAACAGGTAGTCATTTTGAGGTATCAAATCCCCTCTCAAAACTCAAGTCACTACTAACTTGCCTCTTGGTGTGGTCACTAGTTCTTCAAGGTTAGGTCTCCCCAAGTTTCCTTGCCCCTCTAATTCTCCTCTCTCGTTGATCCGATCTGTGTTTTCTATCACTACATAGATGTGACCTAGTTTATCCATGTACACTCCTCCCTCATACTTGACTGTGGGCATGGGCACTACTGTTGATTTGGCAGAGTTAACCATTCTTGCAACAGACCTATTTAAACCATCAAGGTAAATAGGGATCCCTTGCGGGTTGATGGACACATATTGCAGAGAGGTGTGGTATGCACCCTTCACGGTTGACATAGAGTTCTCCCTAGGGGTAGAACCATGCATGTCCTCTGAGGCCATGGGCGAATCCTCCTCTGAATCACTAGAGGTGTTCGTATAGATCGAGTGATGACTTGCTTGGGTTGCACTTCCTACCGATGAGATGACACTCCTCCGACTAGTTAGCACCCATCCTTATCTTAAGTTCATTCATCCCTTTGGGCTTATGTTTACTTCCTACTTTCCCTTAATCAACTCCTTAATCACTTCAATTTTTTCCCTCAAAAGGCTTAATTGGTTCTAGACGATAGCACTCTTGATGATAGCACTCTTGATGATACCACATAGACGATATGATACCAATTTTGGTGCAATTACCAGGAATCTTCGATGATACGATATCACAAAGTGGCATGATACAATACAAGAGGTGCAAACAATATGATACCTCTACAACCCCACGATACGATACGTGAACAGTTGATGATACAATAATGCTCAATGCATGATACGATACCAAAGATTTACACAATACGATACTCGAAAAACTCGCGATACGATACCAAAAGTCTAACGATACGATACTACTTCTAAGGGCAATACGATACCAAAGGATAGGATGATATGATACCGCTTCTGCACAATACGATACTAAAATAGGCACGATACGATACTGAATTGGTGATACAATACCAACCTCGCACACGATATGATACCGTTTAATCGATGATATGATATCGTGATTGGGACGATACGACACCGAATAGACCGTGATACGATACCATCGGGCGATCACAATCGTAATACCAGCACTTGACGATATAAAACTAGAATGGTATTGTGATACATCAAGTGGGTATGCAACGATACGATACTAGGTGAGTATTGTGATACTAGGGAATTTCGGTATCGCGATACCAAAACTCAACCGACCGTGATACTTCAGCCAAATTTGCTCCAAATTCTTAAATTTTTGTGCAAGGATGTTTATTTCTCTCCGCTCTTCACTCTTGACCCTCTGTATCACTTAAAAACTCTCAAAAAACTCTCTGTTCTACCCCGCGATACAAAAAACCACTTTAAATCAAGTGCGCATGTGTTTTGATGGTGCTTTTGGGATCAAAAATTTATATATCTCACCTTCTAGGATGCCTTGCCTAAGCTTTGGGATCACTTGAACTTTTCCTTGCTTGCTAGGCATGATACCACTGCTGTGAAACCGGTCGCTGCTCTCACAAGATACTTGTTCTCACAAGTGCTCAACTGAACTGATTTTTTTGTTTTTTATAGTTTTCGGTTACTGAATGCCTAAACTAAGCTAATTTGGGCAAATTTTTTGGGATTTCTTGAGATATTCTACTTTCCCTACTCTACTTCTCTCTCTTTCCTAACCCTAACTCTTCCCTTTCTTCCTCACTCTTAACCCTAAACCTAAGAACTCATTACACACACCTCAAGAGTGTGAAGTAACAAGTGTTGAAGTACTTGAATACTTGCCACTAAACAAATTCACCTCTATGAGTATGATTCCTTCACTCCAAAGCTATAACCATCACAAAGGCACCTTGGTTAGGTTTCTTCACCGGCAACAGTGCCAAAAACGTGTGTACCTAAGTCCTTAAGCCTTAGGGACTTGTGTCGATGAGACTAGACCTCAATCGCCCCACAAGTGCATATAGTGGTGGATCGATACACATTTAATTATCAATTCGAGGAACCATAAGAACCAAGTGTATGAAGATGTGTGCACACATGATGGAGAGTGACATGGCTAAGCTACCATGTATGTGAAAAGACTTAACTACCTTTCCAACTCACTAATCCTCTGAAAATGCATGCCACAATACCACTTATAGTAGTAAGCACAAATTCAAGGTTTTCTCCTAGATCCAAACTCTGAATATGGTCAAGAGACTTCATTTTGAAGCTCTCAACAAGATGCATCTATTGGTGGTATTTCCACTCAAATCTGACATATGCACTTCAAGTTATGAGCAAAATAGTGAATGGTAGGAAGCACCAACACTCGCTCCACAACTCGTAATGGCTCACACACACACACACACTACAGTAGTTCAAAAGCAATGCGAAGGGATAGCTAATAGTCCTACACACACATTCCAAGCATTACACACACACAAAAGATCATGGAGAAGGAGAAAATCAGCAAGAAAGAAGAAAATTCGAAATTCTTCTTCAATTCTTCACAATGGCAAAAAGTCTCTTACAAGAGTCACGAAGTGACTTATATACATGTGCCTTAAAAATGATCCTTTCACACAAGAGACCAACACTTTATTGACTAACTCTAATTTCCTACTATTTTACAAGAGTTATGTTACAATGAGGTGGGCTTATGCATCTAGAGGACTCCTCTAGTGCATTTACATAGCTTCAAGGGAATTTCATAAGATTTTGAAGAAGAAAATTTATGCTTAGTAATTTGAAAATTTTGGGGCTCCTTTTCTGTGCCTCTTTTCTCTGCAATAGTGTAAAAGTACGACACTGTTTGTTGTTATCCTTTGGAGTTGTCCTCTCCAATCATTTTAGCATAAAGGATCAACTACACATCTTTAAATTGTCAATCCGGGAAGTATGCAAAGACCACAACCCCTTCTAGTTAATGGAATCCAAGAACAAGAGTTAAATAACTATTTTCTGAGAAATTATGAAGATGAAGAGAAATATCTACGGTTTTGATTATCTTGAGCTATACAACAGCATTTTCAATGATCTTGATGCCTTAAGTGTGCCATTTTCTCAGCAGAACACAGTTATGAAGTCAAATCTCAAAAACAGTACCTGTATCACACAGACGAGACAATCGTGATTATGTGAAAACTGAGGATTTCCATTTCCAGCTTTGTTCTTCTGCACTTTCTTACTCAATACACTAAGAATCACCTCTCTTCATACACATTACTCAAAAATACACAACTGAAGCTCACAAATTCCATGGATTACACAATGAATAGACTCAACAAATTAGAAAGAAGTACATGAAAGGAAGAGATACGATTTTCTATAGGAGAGCTCTTCACATTATTTGGATAGCAAAAATAATACAACCAACCCTCTCAACATAGAGGAAATTATCTTTTATACATTTTCAAGTGTCCCTTTCCACACTTGAATTTTGATCCTTTTCCCTTCTAATCTAAAAATATGCTATCAAAGAGCTTCCAAAAATTCTAGAAAAAATACATATGATTCTAATTTACATGAGGAAGACTCTTCCTCATTTTTACATCATTTGCATAAATATTTCTACAATTTTTTGACATTTTACAAATATTTCCCTTCAAAAAAAATGCTTCTTCTAACATTCTTCCCCTCCTAGACTTTTTGGCTCCTGACAAAAAATAGTCTTGCAGATAAGTAGTAAGAGCTTCCATCACTTCTTTTTTCTTTAATATACTTGGGACAATAGATCATGACTTCTTCTTTCTGTAATGTTCAAGTTATTCACCATTTCAAATAGAGCTTTTCTCCATTGTACAGCTGCCTCTAGTTTGTCTATTACATCTTTCTTTAGATATTCTGTGTATGCTGCTTCATAGGCTATGAGTCTAGACTTTGTGACTACTAATAGATTTCCAAAAATTTCTGATTCTCTTTCAAAAAATCCATAATCAAAAGCATCCTCAAAAATCTGAAGATAGTGACTACCAAAAAGTACTATTCTGCTATAATAGGCCATTAAGCAAATTCTGTCTGGGGTTTCACTGAGATCAAATAGTAAAGCATCAGTTGGTGAATTAAAACCAATGTAGTTGAGGGTTCTGACATCTGTATCTGTAAAATTTTCTATACATGCCAATATGAGTCGCATCACTCTGATCAATAGAATGCAAGTTGGATCATTAACATCTTTATATGTAGATATGACAGACTCTGCTGTGTCAACCATATATTTCTTTGTTGGCCATGTTCGTGCTTTAGGTCCTGCTACCTTTGGAAAGTTCAGTCATTTTGCTGGGATCTTCCCTACATTTCTTCTTTCCCAGAACACTGTCCATTCTCTTCTCCTTGCTACTGGACAATAGGCTGGATTGATCTTTACCTGAATTGGTGCCTCTTTCCATATTTTCCTGCATTCTTTGTTGGCATCTAACCACTTGTTCCTCCATTTAGGATTGGCCCTTTCAAATAATTCCTTAGTGACATGGATATCCTCTTCATATTCCAAATACTTGTTTGATGATAATCCTACCCTTGCAATCTGATAATTTTTAATACTCTCCATAATCATACAAAAAGGTATTCCTAACCCATCTGCTGCCCAATGATGTTGATCTGGGTTTACTCCTTTATTGAGAGCAAAATTTACAATTTGTTCTTCATACTCATTATGAATTTTCCTTATGAATTCCATTCTTGATTCCCTATCTATTAAAAGCCTTTGAACAAATTCATCTGAATATTCTTCAACAACTTTGTCTTCTTGTTCATCAAAATTTTGAATTCTGTTGTCTTCTCCTCCTTCATGTTCCTCTGCTTGTGTGGTCACTACTTGTTCTTCAACCTGTTTTTGTGAATCCTCCAAGTTTTTCTATAACTTCTCCACCATCAACATTAAGCCTTGATTCTAGGATATCAATAACTCTTTCTCTGATTTCCATTCACTTCTTTCTTTTGCTATATCCAAATGTAATTTTTTGTATCCTCTCATTGCATTAGCAGCATGCACACTAGCTTGCTTCTCCATTTCCTTGACTTCCTTCAATTCTGCTTGTAACCTTAGAATTTCTTTATTCAACTCCTCCCTCTCATCCTGGGTTATTTGTACAATCTTACTCTCTTCTTTCATTTGGCCTTCCTCCATCAACAATCTGTTTATGTCTTCATTAGCTTTGACCATGATCTGATATGAGCTTTGAAGGGTTCTAAATCTTCCTTCCATTTTCTTTAATTCTATGTCCATCTTACTACTATGCTCCAACTGCTTAGCACATTTGTCCTCAAGAAATTGGATTTTATTCTGGCTCTGAACTTCTTGTCCTTCTAATGAAATTATTCTTTGAGACAAAATTTCATTCTTTTCCTTGATGGCCCTAATCTGATCTTCCAACTGTTCATTTTCTTTCTTTTTCCCTTTAATGATCATACTACCTTTTACAAATTTCGACTCAGCCACCATCCCTGATATAATCATATTTCTGTTGGAGGGTCTGAATTGTTCTATGTTACTCATGATGATTTGACATGCAAATCTAATATCCTTTGGTATCCTCTCAAGGCCAGTTTCTAACTCAATTTGCTTTACTTCTATCTGCTTTTCCTCTTTATATTCATTATTTTCTCCCTCCTCTTCCTCATATTCTATAACTTGATTCTCTTCCTCTTCATAGTCTTTTTCTTCTTCCATCTCTTCT